>BQKZ01002877.1:14864-32470 GCA_036244855.1 Temnopleurus reevesii | reverse complement strand
CCCCCCCCCCCCCCAGCGCATTTTGAAAATAAGATTAAAGCAAGTCAACAAATAAAATTGATCACTTTTTCGTTTTTTTATCAAAGAAGATCATTCAGTCGTAGGATAAACTATTACAAAAAAGACGTGTCATTTTTCTTGGAAAAACATTTTTTTTCAGTGATATAAGGAGATATATTTCCAATATTTATGCTATGTCACATTTAACTAAAATGTTCAAATATCTGAAAGCGTTGACGAAAGCAAACGCGGCGCCGGACGGGTTTGGTCATTTTTTCCCGCTCATGGAAACATACCCACCAATCGAGCAACGCGTGCGAGGAAAATAAGCGAAAAAGAGAACACTTTGGAACGACCAGGCTGACATGTTGTTTGACATGAATTTGTGGCAATTTGGACACGTGTGGCCACTGAATGATAGCCATTGTGCTCATCTCCCCCTCCTCATCTTTGTTGTAAGTGATTTCCTTGTTTACTCTCTTCCAATTACCCCTGATTCGAATCGCAGAATGCACTATGAGCAGAAGAGACAGAGGCCTGGGACAAAGTAAACGACCTCAATTCAAGCATTAACAATTCACTAGATGGACATAGGGGGTGTTGTTCAAAAATTGATCACAAGCTGCAGTTGATCGGAATGCGCAAATCAAAATCATTGTTTCATGCGCGTCTTGTTAGATGTGCATACCGTGCGCGAATGAAAGTGCGCGTTACAATTTGCAAAGATGCAGTTGATTTGCAGTTGATTTTGAGCAACACCACCATATAATCATTTACATATTTCTCATTCTGTGGAAAAATGTTGAACAAGGGTCGCACCTGGGACTTTCTTATGTGATCATGAAGCTATTGTGAATGCTTGAATGAAGTTCTTTAATTTGTCCTAATCATTTGTCCCTCCTGGTCACGGTGATGGTTAGGACAACTATCGTGAGAAATTTTCTTCACACGGGTCACCATTTTTCTTTAAACATTTGTCTTTAATATAAATGAAATAGACAGCCAACTTTATAGCACAGCTAAAATACGAAACTTTATTGTTTAACTCCATGATGATAATACTAACAGCAACAACAACAATGAAAATAATAAAGAATGATAAAAAGTGACATGAAAGAAAGTATATAAATGAATAAGAATAGTTATAAAAATTATAATGATGAAGATGATGATGACGATAATAATGATAATAATAATAATAATATATGTAATGATAATAATAATGCTAGTACCAATAATAACAATGTTAATAATAGTATAATTATCATTCATAATGATGATGGTGACAATGATTGTTATTCTCATAATGGCTATTCTCATAATGCGTCGTATTGGAAGATATGCAATTTGTTATAAATCTATGCTGAGGTAAAAAAAAAAAAAAAAAAAAAGCTATTTAAAAGTGAAATAATGGAATGAAAACCGAGCCTAAAACTAAATCAGATAGTAATTACTGAGCTTGTGATAGTACAGGTAAATTCATATTGCTTTTTTTAAAATCTAAATAACCCACATTCCAAAATATCAAGGTTGATTCACTCATATCATTTTCATGACCATGGGAATACAATGAAACATCTTTTAATTCTTCTTTCAAAGTAATCAATATATAGCGATGATCATCATTATCCTTCGAATATTACGTGATGATTCAAATAATGATTTACATGTTAGAAGATAAAGTTGGATAATAGATCAAATAATGTTTTAATGTATTTATGTAAGCTCTCGGATTAGTTTTGTATGCATTGAAAGTTTTAAAATAACCCAAGAGAAATACAATCTCGAAACAGCCCATTCAAATAATTATGAATAGAATCTATACTCAAAGTTGAATAGAATGTTGTGTACGAGGGGCACTCAATAGCATCTATATAATTCTGATATACTGTATAATGTTCTATCAAATTAAATTATTTGTTATGGCTGAGCGCATCAAAACGATGTACCGTTTATTGAAAATGTTGGGAAATCTACTCGAACTGATGAGTCATTGGGTTGAAGTAATTGAAAGGGCTTTCTTTTAGAAAGTAAATAGACTGTTTTGAGATTTTATATACCTGAAACGTAACCTATTTTGTCAACACAAGAATTTTTTAAAGCGGCGATGTTAACTATTTTCGCAAAGTTTAGTCGAACGCCAATTGTTCAATGGTTCCAGAAAAAGTAAAAAATATCAGTTTATCTTGATATCTGTATTTAATGGAATTCATATAATTTTATGCTGTTTCTTTTTAATTGTATTTTGAAGTATGTCGGATAGAATCGTTTTGGAACAGACCCAGAAATTGAAAAAAAAGGTTGTTCACGGTTAAAGAAGTGTGTAGCACAATGCTATATAAATATAGTTTGGTTCCAGATTATTTACTGACACAGAAAAAAATTAGGCAATTCCTTATAGGACAATGAAAAATAACGTTTTGGTTGGCCAACAATACTATTTTCGAAAAAATTTGTCGGTTGGTCCGAAAAAAAAATATTTCTGTTTCTTTATTTTTCAAGGACTATATTTTAAATGAAAAAAAAATAGACTGAAGTCTTCAGCCGCTCAGTCTTGCAATGACCAGAGAAATCGTCATAGATTAAAATTATTTCCTAGAAAGGGGGCACAAAGTTGCAAAAAGCTACTGTAATTGACTCATCGTGCGATGTATCATATGTATATTCATGAATTTATCTTTAATTACTTTATATCAATGAAGAGTAAAACAGAAAAAAAAAATCAAAATCAGGTCGGTCAATTTCAGAGGGTCCGTCGTTGGGGGTAATCAAACAACCTTCTTATGCCTTTTCTGCTTACCAAGGCTTAAACATGTGCAGTCTGCTGCACTCAACCCAGGTGATGTAAATGGGTACCGAAAGGAATGTATTACTTTAAATGCGAAAAGCGCCCACTTGGCAGCTATTGCTAAGGTCGTGTAATAATATTAGATAACCTGTCTCGCGCCTCTGAATTGGTGACTAGAGAGATGACGTGTTTAAATGATATATATTATTCTAACAGTAGTAATAAGTGGAGAATAGTACTGACGGTTGTAAAAACATGGAAATTGTGGGTAATTATCCCACAAATACAGCTGGTACTTGTAGAAATAAGAGTATAAATTTATGGGTGAAAGTTGACATTTTTCTGCTATACGGTCGGAACGTGCAAGAACTACCGTAAAAGTGTTCTTGAAATTTGACATCTACTGAAGATCATGTGCAATATCACAATAGGAACGTGTATGAACCAGCGGAGAAAGATATTCGTGAAAGTTGACAGGTATGGAAAATATGCATGTAACATCAAATAACAGGGACCTATACTTTCAACTATTTCCACCTTGGATAAAGCTTGCTTTTGTAATAGTCTGTAATCTCTTAAAATTTCACGGAGACACTAAGGTGACATACATATGACGAGAGTTTTCCGTTGACAGGTATGGGAAATATGCATGTAACATCAAATAACAGCGACCTATACTTTCACCTATTCATACTTTCACTTATTTATACTTTCAACTATTTCCACCTTGGATAAAGCTTGCTTTTGTAATAGTCTGTAATCTCCACACGAACCTATTGTCCGCCCATTCACCAGCCCCTATTGTGCGGCGGCGATTTTGTAGCGCTCCGAGCGACGGAAACTCTAGCAAAGAAAAAATAAAGCGCGAGAGAAAGAAAGTAAATGAAAAAAAAATCAAAAGAATTGTAACATAGGGCCGCAAATAGCATGCATAGCATTATCCACAACAACACACGAACACAATACACACATATGCTGCAGAATTTATGAGCATGTTAGGGTCAGCGTACATTCTAACAACATGTTTGTTGATGAAAAAATACACGATTGTGTGTTCATTACAATTTGCACGAGTTTGAAGGGCGTTTTGTCCAAGAGAGAATATGAAACGGTAATTATTGTTGTAATTCTACTTCATCGAAATATACCTATAAGAAGGAAATGATGCTTATGCCCCGGTCACATAGGACCCCGGAAGCAACACGATTCAACACGACTCTTTGTTAATCACAGTTAACTGCCTTCGAACAAAGAGTCGTGTTGAATCGTGTTGCTTCCGGGGCCCTATGTGACCAGGGTTTAAACCGCTCTAAATATATAAAGGAGTTGCAAGGCTGACGCTCGGCATGGTGTGGGTTTGCTGTGGTGGAATCAATCCAGATGAACGGAATCGACTGTTGAGTAATTAATTGTACTATCAAAACAATGCCAAATTACTGCATAATATCTTAAAATGTATGCAACCATGTTTATATATAAAAATATCTGAAAGTATGACACCATGAAAATGGATCACTATTATCCATAAAGATTGAAAATAGATAGGCACTCATGAAACACGTGGCTTTGGGCCAATGAAAACGATAACGCTCTACTCGCCGAATCTCCTGGCAAATGTTAAACCGCGGATCGCATATTAATGGAGACACTTAAGCGCCCGGCCGCACGCTTATTATTCTTTTTGGTCAATGTTAAATCTTGGAAAATACGGGACCACTGAACTTGAAATTCAGGAAATTCCTCTTTTAGCCGAATACTTAGAATCGTGAATGTATGACCGGTTAAATTAGTAAAAGTTTATTCAAGTTCTCGACATTAGTCATTGTCTTTAACATATATGCACACCTTTGTTGATGATAAACATACATTTTTGTTAGCATAAGATACAATCTGCAAGAATCTTTAACACACTTGTGTATATTCTAGTTATTTAATCACAGCGCAATCAACATAACAACGGTACGCAGAGGAAAAAGTGAAAAGAAATAGGCCAAGAGCTAAAATAACATTGTATTAGTATAGGAATACAGAATACAGAATATAGTCGCAATCAATCGTTTCACCTTACTTATTTCAATCAGCAACAAGTACGAAAGCGCTTTTCATTAGCATTTTTTCATGTTTGTAATGTTTAGCATGTTTCTATTTATGTCACATTCGTATCTCTACCCTTCTCCCTCAAATCATTCGCTACCATTCATCTCTTTCTCTCTTCACAAAAAAACATAATAATCCATTTACGTACCAGATACCAACACGACCAATAGACCGGCTTAACTCAACACTTTTCATCTACACCTCTGCACCCATTTCTTCCTATTCAGTTACCCCTCCGCGCGCTCCATTCACCCCATTCTATTACCCCTCTTGTCAATTCCCCTCCTATTCATACACCCTTTCAAAAGAGATAGTGGGAGTGTTCACACTCAGAGCCAAAACGTTAAGGTTTTAGAGACTATGGTAGTTCTACGGAAACTTGCACGTGCAGCGCGAAAGCGGGTTCTTCAACTCGACAATGCGCCTTTTTTATTCGAAAAAGCGAGAAATAATAATAATAATAATAGATGCAATTTATATAGCGCACGTATCCACTCTGCGGAGTGCTCAAGGCGCTTTGCATTATTATTACCCTGGCTTTAGCTCCGCTACCCCAGTGCACATGGCATTTCAAGGAATCGACATTCCTACCAGGTACCCATTCATCTCACCTGGGTTGAGTGCAGCACAATGTGGATGAATTTCTTGCTGAAGGAAATTAACACCATGGGTGGGACTCGAACCGCGGCCCTCTGGTTGAAAGGCGAGAGCCAGGTCCACTACACCACGGCGCCTCCACATTTAAACCAAAAAAAACTCACCGCGGCGTCTTATCTCGGGCGAGAAAGCAGTAATGTGACTGTCGTAGTTTTTGAAACCTAAAAGTCTCGGCTCCAAGTGTGGAACCTACTATAATGTATAAGGAAATCAAAGGAAACTTCTCCCCTTATTTGCAGCGCTGTCTCAATACCTTTTGTCCCCTTTCAAAACCGAGTCGTCCTCCCCCATTGTGCGTTTTATAACTCAATGCACTTTTATGTGACTATAACGCTGCGTTCAAACGCTTCTCAGTTTATACTAGAACTCGGTTAAAAACTGACGTATTAAAAAGCACCGCGTAACTGAATAACCGTTCAGACTTGTTTTAACCGAGCTCAGCAGAAATGCTTTATGTTTGCAGCTTCCCACTTGCGTTAGTTAAAAGAAGAGTCCACCCCAAAATAATAATTTTTAAAAAGAAGCAGAAAAAAAAAATGTAATCAGAATAAAAAAGGTTTGAAGAAAATCGGACAAGTAATAAAAAAGTTGTGAATTTTTGAAGATTAGAACAAATGAGCAAATCAGTAAAGATTTCCAGGCATGTTGCCAATTTGATGATGTCATGGGTGCACTACTACTACTCATCATTTTTACAGGAAAATACAAAGTTGGCATTGATGTCAACATGCTAATAGGAGATATACTGTACAGCTCTATCATTAAGATATCCCATAGTTAAAATTCTAGGGGAATCATATTTTTTTTTTTTTTTTTTTTTTTTTTGGGGGGGGGGGAGTTACATTTTATAACATTGATATAAATATAATAAATGGTCAGTTGTGCAACTGTGACGTCATCAGTTGCCAATTTGTCTATATATTAAAACATTCATAAGTTTCTTATCAATTGTCCGATTTTTCTCAAACTATTTTTGTTCTGTTCATATACTTTTTCTGCTTCTGTTGAAGAAACGTTATTTTTGGGGTAGACTCTCCTTTTAAAGTTCAGACGCAATTTCCATCCACTTCCTAGCAGGTAAACCGTTCTTGTATAGCTGCATTCTCGTAAAATATTGTAGCGTTGGAACACGTTGTTGTCTGAATACACTCCTCATCGCTATATCATTGCGTGAATAGGTAACAAAGACAGAACATATAAAGAGAATTGGAGGGAGTGAGTCAGACAGATAGAGAGAGAGAGAGAGAGAGAGAGAGAGAGAGAGAGAGAGCGAGAGAGAGATAAATTGTTATGGTATGAATAGTTTCTGGAGCGCCTATTATAGGAATAGATAGGGCTAGAAATAACTCTTTTCCGCCAATAAATTTGTTAAACGAGAACGGTTTCGATGGGTATAATACACGAGTAATGTGATTTAACCTTCGAATGTTTGAAAGGAACTATATAAGGCAAATTGAATTGAAATGGCGTGTATAGAAATAATATATCATGATGGCTTGTTTTATGTGCGACATCTCTCGCTTTATTAAGATGTAAGGACACTTTGCTGCAAAGATGTGTACTGCATTTGGTTTGAGAAGGTTGGGGTGGAAAACTTGCGGGTTATGGAGATTATGTTCTCTTTTCCACGCCCCGGCAGCCCTCTTAAACCAACTGCTGGTCTTTATTATTTATATTATGCCTAATTCTGAGGTTGAAGTTTTGTCGTCATTCAGTAGACCTATCGGTTTTTGACCACTGATAATAGAAGGGACGTAGTGGACACTTATGACAATTAATGAATATGATAAGCCAATCAACTTGTTTATAAAATTGAACTTATCAAATTATATTTATTCACAATTGTTATTTATAGAATATTTAACATTGCTATTTATAGATATGATTTAATTAGAGCAGGCCAAAGCTTGCAAGCGTAACTTTTTAGTGGGTCTCTCCGTTTCCGCAAAATATATTCTTCTTCTCTTTTCTTTTACCGTATTCTCATGATTAATATTTTACACTTACGTATACTTTTAAAACTGAGTATTTTGAAAAAAAAATATAATGCGTACTAATTTTGTGTATATACTGCATTTATTTTCCGAATGTTATACTGTCTTGATTTGTGTTGTGTTGGAAATGGAATAAATGAAAATGAAATGAACTGATGTAACAGTTGTAATAATCATATTGATCTGTAAATATTCTTTGATCATATAAGACGGCTGAGAATATAGGAACAATGGCGGTTTACAGACGCAAATACGTCAAACAGCATTAACCAACAAAAATAAAATTAAGAACAATACATTCCTTAATATCATCAGTCATCAGCAATAATTTCTCAGATGAAATTATTTTTGTAAACCATAAAGACTTTTGCGACAAAGACTTTCATGAGCCATTATTGAACCTTCGCTTTGGCGTCAGAATTAATTATAATTTGCCTTTCCCCTCAATAGATCTCATTTATTTGTTGAATAATAACTCCAATTTGGGTTGCTTTCATCGCGATTCGTAATTGATGATCAGAATAAGCGTTGATTACATCACGTTTTTGTAACTTAATTTAGACATGTCACATATCCAAATGAGCAGAGAATGCCAACAAACCATACACAGAAGTCAATGCATGATACACGCATACACCTAATCAACACAATGTCTTAATTTGATTTTGCCTTTCTTCGGTTTTTTTCCCTCAACGATATGTCTGAGACATTGTACAATTAGTTATAAATTTCTCTTCAGACTTATCATTCTTTTTCATCTCTCCACTCTGAAAAAACGGAAAGCGATTCTAATGGCACGAAGTGCTATTTTGCAACCTGTTCGTAGTGTTAATTATTGCACTTTATAACTGTTTAAGTGTGAAGTTTTTGCACATGAGGTGTAAAAACATCAAACGCTGATCAATGCATCATTATCTAAAGTATTGAACACCTTAATAACGGATTTGATTCATAATCAACGGAATGTGTTCGTTTGGCGTCTTATCTATGTCCTCAATAAATTCAACTCATTTAGTTTCTTGATAAATGACAATGGTCACTATTGAACCGTCAAAATATTAAAAATATTAAACGCCAATCATAATAAATGACGCTGACATTAATACACCATTAAAGTTCACAGAATTCATATTTAGTCGTTTGGTTCGTCAAATAATTCGACTTTGTATCGCATCTCTCAACACTTTATCGCAAGAGTGTCGCAAGAGTGTCGCAAGAGCCCCGTTCACTTATTCTCGCTTTCGTACACGCTCTAGACCAAATCAAACTGCGTCACGACGAATTTCACTTCGTGTTAATTCGTAACCAAAATGACACTAGTTCGCAGGAGAGGGAGGGGGGGAGGGCGTATGGCTGATATAAGAAAGCAAATTTTCTGACTGACATTATTTTATTCGCCTACTACTCTGTCATTATATACGTTTTCTTGCAAAATCTTTTAGCACATTTAATCTATATTTTGACCACTATTTTCAAGTTTTGTGCAATTCTGCATGTGAACATTGAGTTTCTCGTCATTACAAAAACGAAATATATACGTCATTAGCGTTCACATAATTCATATTTAGTCGTTCTGTTTGTGATTGTCTTTACATTGCGCCTCTTTACATTGTCATTTTCATTGTCAACACCTCATCGCGATAATTTTGCAAGAGTCACGTTCACTCCTTCGCACTTTTGCACACAGAACCAGACCGCGTCACGACGAAATTCACATCGTGTTAATCTGTTACCGAATCGGTATCAGTGGGAAAGGGGGGCTTTGGATATATCAGTGGTCATTCTTTGTCTGAAAAAGGCACATCCACAACCATTATATGACTTTTGTACACACCTCACAATGCCTTTTTGTGCCCCCACCACCACCGCGCGGAAAACGGAAAGCGTTTTTAGGCATGTTCTGTTGGGAATTTCTTAGAACGTAATAAAATAATTGCCAATTACCTCTTTGCGAGACTATTCAAGTCGTTGTCTTCTCAATATGACTTTATCGGGGGATGATTTGATTAAAAGAGCGCGAGTCACCGAATAAGGCGCGCCTTTCTTTTCCATCTTAACCCCCATCCCCAGTATCTGTTATACCTATTCAGCCCCACATTGTATCTTTCATCCTCCTTTCTTTCTTGAGTCATGCGTCTTCTGTGAACCCCTATATTCCTATTTTTCCTCTCATTTTTGTTGTTGTGGGGCAATTGTAGATGGTAGAGCAATTTGTGTTACATTTTTCCAAAATGAGTCACAGTTCTGCTCACAATGACTTGTGACAAATTCAATTGTCCATGAGGTTTACAAACATAAATGCCAAAAGGTAAACAAAATTCTGAATTCATTTTATTTCTTCATCTATGTTTTGATGGGGAGGGGCGGGAAGCTACTAGGGAATATTAAAAAAAATTTTCAATGAGTATATTGAAATTTGAGCCCCCGGGGGCAAAATTGGAAGTCGGCCCCGCTTGGTCCCCACCCAAAGAAACGCAAAATTTTGCTGAGAAGGGCCCTAAATTTTTTTTGCTTGTCAGCTCCGCGAAGCGAAGGGGGGGGGGGGAGATCCCAATTTCAGATAGGTCGTGCCCCCCCCTTCCCGTATCAAATCCTGTGTGCGTGCATGGAGATCGCCAGTTTTTTAATAATTTTATTAAAGATTATTTCCATAGCTTCTCAGGGCGCTTATTTGTTTGTTTGTTCTTCAAATTGTCATGGAAAAAGGGGAAAAGGGTGGGGCCTAAATCGTGTCAAAATATACATTTGGTTGAATTTCCTTTATCAGCCAAAACATATCTCCACTCTTGAAAGAGCCTGTTAAGATGAATTTATTCTATTCAAATTTGAATACAATGTTGAGTACGATGGTTTTTTTTTAATTAAATGATTTTTTTTTGTGTTGGATAGACAATATCTAACATGATTCTTGCCAATATCCCAACATTGCTAGTTACACAGTACCTGTTGCTATTACACGAATCGAACCTGCCACTGACGTCACTTCTCGATGGTTCAGTGGTAACACGCCTGTCTATTCATCAGGAGGTCGTGGGTTCGATTATTACCCGAGTATGCCCGTGTGCTGTTTTTCATAACATTCCGTTGATGCACTGTCAATTCAGGTTTATTCATACTGGGACAGGGCAAGAATCGTTTTGATAATACAGTACTGATTCATCAAGTACTCTTTCTTTTTCTCCCCTTCACCCTCTTTTGTTTCTGTGTTTTCTGTCTAGGCGTATCCAAACACAAGCTTGAAGCTCTTTCGGATTATGCCTTCTTCCATTATACCTAATCGTATCTTAAGTCTAATTCATCCACATTGTGCTGCACCCAACCCAGGTGAGGTGAATGGGTACCTGGCAGGAATATTTATTCCTTGAAATNAAAGCGCCTCGATGGTGCGCGCATGACTTACGAACTGTGACTCATTTTGAAATATCAAGTCACATTTTCTAATTTGAATGACATTTCTGTTGAAGAGTGCATTGTGAACGCAAGCTAAGGTTCATTGTAGGAGGAAGAGTGGGTAGGATGTGGGAGAGTGTGGGATGAGAATGGGTCTCAGATCTTATGAGAAAGAATGCTTCATCCGTAGTCTGTATCACCAGACCCTTATGATTATTTTCCCTTTTAAAATGGTGTAGTAGTTCTGACTCGCGTCTTTCAACCAGAGGGTTGCGGTTCGAATCCCACTCATGGCGTCAATTTCCTTCGGCAAGTAATTGTGCTGCATTCGACCCAAGTAAGAGGGATGGGTACCTGGCAGGAGTATTAATTCCTTTAAATACTTGAGTGTTGGTGGTGACGAGTTTAAGCCAGGGTAATAATTATACAGAGCTCCTTGGGTATTCCACAGTAGAGTGGAAACGTGCTCTTATGAATTGAGGAAGACGTCCAAAGATTTGGAATATAAATCATTAATGAGAACAAATTACATACCTCCACCAAATATTTCACACATAGCTATCGCTGCGTTGCAGATGTCAGGGTGCTCGGAAATAAATCACTGCACCTGGACGGGATTCGAACCCACGACCTCTTGGTTATTAGACCAGTGTCATTTTCAGTACATTGTAGTTCGAACACACGACCTTCTGATTCTTGTCCTATTAGTGGGCCTTTTGGGGCGCGGACCCCCGGTTCGAGCTTCGGGAGCCAAATTTTAGCTGAAAAGGACAGCAAAATTGCTGAGAGGCGCAACATTTTAGCTAATGACCTTTTAACATGTTTAAAGACATGTGTTTGCTTGTCAGCTCTTGGGGGGGGGGGGGCACAACATTTCAAATTGGTCAAGTACCCCTTCTCCGGATCTTCAAATCCTGGGTGCGTGCATGCACAATGTTAATAGAGCATGAATGTGTTCTATTATCATCAAGAATTGTTGTTTGAGTACCAATTTGAGAAATTTGCTCGAGAAGTTGTCTGAATCGGAGAGCCTAATTTTTGGCGTTGTCTGTAGAAGCGATTGTTGGTGACTTCTTCGCAACGTTCATTAAGGCATCACAGGCGGCTCGCCAGTCTAAAACTGACACCGATGACGTTAAACACAGCCCCTGTCATCAGAAAACTCATCCATCATCCTTTCCAGTTGGCAAATGGATCCTCCCGAAGACAATTTCGAAGATGATGGTGGGCTGAAGAAAGAAAGAGAGAACAAGAGAGGGTGTTCTCCCCGATTCTCAGAGTTGACATTGTTGGGTAGAGGCGATCAAAGCAGGAAAGTTATTTTACCATAGCTAGATGTATACACAAAAGAAATTTCCTTCCCTCTTGTTCTGCGGAGAAATGTTGAACAGTAATCGCACCTGCCTTGTAAATGCAGAGGGAAGCTACTTTCTCTTGTAGCCATAAAGCTGTTGTGAAGGCTTGAAAGGAGTTGTTTACAAACATCTCATTCCGTTGTCCCTTCTGATCACAGTGATGGTGGGTTGGAAAATGAAAGAGAACAAGAGAGGGTGTTTCACCGAGTCTTGAAGTTGAAATTGTTTGGGTGACGCGAACAACGCATAAAGCTCCTTCACAAAAGTGAGATGAACATAAAAGAAATGTCTTTCCCTCCTATTCTGCAGAAAAATATCAAACGGTTGTTGCACCTGTTCAGTGAATAACCAAGGAAGCAACTTTCTTTTGTGTCACGAAGCTGTTGTGAAGGCTCCAATGAAGTTATTTGCTTTGTTCAATTCCATTTTTCCTCATGCTCGCGATGGGGTTGTGGATAAAGCCCCGGTCACATAGGACCCCGGAATCAACACGATTCACCCCGACTCGTTGTTCTGAGGCAGTTAACTGTGAATTTACAAAGAGTCGGGATGAATCGTGTTGCTTCCGGGGTCCTATGTGACCGCGGCTTTAAATATTTCTTGAGTCTGAAAGTTCTGATTCTTGGATTGGCTCAAGATGGGTTTGGTGGCGGACGCGGAGGACAAGAAAGACAAGAAATTAATAAAACAAACGTTTCTTCAAGTCAATAAACAAGCAGACATGCTTCATGAACTTACTTCATCTTTCATTATTGAATACCGATAGTTTGGAAAGAAGACAAATTCTTGTATTGATTAGAAGAAGAAAAATCCGACGAAAAGATGAAAAACAACTTGGAAGCAAATCTGTCTATAACTTAGGCAGCTATGAATATTTCAATGATATAACTCAACAGTGATTTTTCATGCAAATTGGTAACTTTAGGTCACGTGTTATGAAGTGTGTCATGCACCTCTCGACTCTTTGTAACTCATCGTTTTGCCCGGATTTTATTGTCTATGTTTAAAAGAACATTGTACAATGAACTTTTCCTTATTCAAGTTCGCAATTTTTTTCAGATCTTTTGTTTATTTGTCAGCAAATCTGGAAATAATTACTTCCTCCAATTGCTTCTCCCCATCTCCTTCTCTCCTCCTCTCCCACCTCTCTCTCCCCTTCTCCTCTGCGGCCCCGCCGTGAACTAGTTTGAACGAGGCCACAAGACGCGCGCGCGCGTTTTAAATCGATCACCAATCGTGCCGTATCGCTCGCAAGCTTTTGATCCGTACGAATCGTCTGCGTTTCTCCTGCAATTTTCCAAATGTTATCGATTTGAAACATGTTAATCGTTGCATATTCCATCGTCTGACTATTCTATTAGGTCCTTTATTGTGTGGCGTGAATAGAAACCCTCGCCCGTTTTTATAATCACCCAATTGTAATTAAAACGAATTGAATTGCAATTTGTTCGCTAATGGCGCAAACTTCTTGTTGTACTTTCGAAGGCCTTTCTCCCCAAAGAAGTGAACTTATCCAAGTCATGTTCCAGATTTTTGGCCTTTCTTGCACCTAACTTTTGCAAAAGAAGTTAGAGGAAATGTATTATTAATAGAGAGGCAATGAACGTTATAACTGACATTTGCACTCTGATAATAAGAAAATAATGTAAGGGGATATATTAAGATTTTTGCAAAATGGATGTCGTTAAATTGTAGAAAGTAGCATGGAATTACTTCCACCACAATGCAGCCTGATCAATTCTATTTCCTCATTGTGTCTATTAATTTTGTAATTTTGTATATAATTTTATGTTATTGTGGAAATAAATGTAATGAAATGAAGAAGATGAAATAAGGGAAATGCATGCATGTGTGTGTGTGTGTGGGGGGGGGGGGTTCTTGATGAATAAGGTATAAACTTGTCCAAAATTATATCAAGTTTTGAACTTTGGAAATGTATAAATTAAATTTCAATGACATGAAAAACAGGGGATTTTTCGTTAGAGAGAAAGACACAATTCAATTTCGTTATATAAATAGAATATATTAAATGTCATTGTATTAAGAAAATTATATAAGCAAAGATTGACATTATGATAAAATTAATATTCCGACAAAATCTTGAAAGGCTAACCTTATTTCTTTTCACTTGGTGTATTAAATGTCATATAAAAAGTAATGCAATTAATGACATTAAATTGTCACTTCGTCATCACTGTGTAGACGAGGAAAGTATCAATTTATATCTCATTTGGTTGATTTCTTGTCTGTAAATGAATTTTTTATTCTGAATTATTCAGAAGTGGTAGTGTTGTGAAGATGATGATGCTGGTTCTGACGGTGGTGTGATGGTAGTGACATTGGCGATGATGATAATGATAATGAAGACGATGTTGATGACGATTATGGCAGTGACTATGATCGTGGTAGTAACACCATCAGTGATCGTGATGATGATGATGAGGATGATGATGATGAGGATGAGGATGATGATGATGATGATGATGATGATGATGATGATAACGATAACGGTGATGGGGATGATGATGTTCATAAAAATGACGATGATGATAATGATGATGGGGATGATGATGATGATAATGATGATGATGATGGTGGTGATGATGATGATAGTGAGAATGATCATGATAATGATGTTAGTGGTGATGATGATGGTAATGATGGTGAAGAAGATGATGTTAATAATGATAATAATAATGATGATTATGATGATGACAGTCATTTTAACTAAGCCTTATTTTTTTCTATCAATTCTACTATTAAATGTAATTTTATTTGTGTACATTGTAATTTATGATTCTATGTTTCGCTGATCAGGCAACTCTAAATAGATATTCGTAAATAAATAAATAAATAAATGATGATTGTTGTGGTGCATGGTGATGAAAATGTTGACAATGATGATGTTGTTGATGATGATGATGATGATGATGATGATGATGATGATGATTTATGATGATGATGATGATGATGATGATGATGATGTTGCTGATGCTGATAATGACGACAGTGATAATGTTGATAATAATGACGATGATAATGATGATGACGATGTTAATAATAATGATAATTATAAAGACATGGTAGATGGCGCCATTCAACTCATTATCGACGGACCCAGACTCCTTTTCAGCGTGTTCAATGGATCGCTCGGTAAGTCACCAAACTTTGTCAATATTTTCTCACCTTTTTGACACGACTAAATGACTGTAAAATAAAATGCCTAATACAAAAGGACATCATTTTATGGTCAAATTGAATTATTCATCAGCAATGTCACACCAATGACATTTCAGACTTTGAGAATGTAAGATTAAAAAAAAGAAATGAAAGATTTATCATGATCCGTTCGTCATTCGTCGATTATTGTCCTAATAATTGTCTCTAACTACACTTCTAAGTACATTCCGTCATACTTCTTGTACATGTACATTTCACTATCGTACTTCGTTGTAACAAATTAGGAAAATAAATTGCTTCTTTGATATAAGCATGGGAGTTCTCCATTTGCAGAAGTCATATATTTGGACCTTTGGTTTGTTCAAGGAAATAGCTGCTGACTCGATCGCTCAAAGCACTTTGTTTAGCGATGCTTTAGCGAAGGTATTTGAATTACCAACGGGTATATTATCATCCGTTTCTAAAGATTCCATCGGCACAATGGACCATCCTTAGTTCTTCCTTTGTCTCAGAGGGACAAAAGAAATTGAAAAGGGAGGAGGAAAATCGAAAGAGTGTTACAATTAGACAGAACAAACATCTGTTTCTAACGACAGCCGAAGAAAGGGGGATTTTTGCGGATTATCTGTCGCGAATAAACCTTCCTCCAAAGAAAACTCACCCAAGAACAATGTGAAGAATAGGAAAGCGAAATAGTCAAGACAAGCTATTGTTCGTGGTTGAATGCTTGCTTAGAAAATGCGGAGCTTAATGGAATAAAGAGAGTTATATTGGGTTGGGTTTTAGGAGGAATATAAGAAAGGGTAGTTCGGGGTATTGATAGAGAAATTTCACGGGGGATAATAGGCCTGAATGCGACCTTCTTTACGAGTTAATACCGTCCAATGAAGTCCCCTAATTACATCTACGAAGCATTGTCGCAGGAGTGACGGAAGACTATTCACCCACAACGTTTCCATTCTCTCCTTTCAATTCCCGCTTTTGAAAAGCACTCCCGAGTTTGCTAGCCGGGTATCGCGCAATTCAATGGGTGTGCTTGGCCCTACAATAGTGTCGCGTATTCAGAGGGAGGTGTTAGTGGAATAGTCGCCTCGAAATTGTCTTTTAAATTGACAAGGTTGCCTTTTCACAAAGGAAATGCCGGAGAGAGAGTGTGTAGTGGACAATAGTTGAGAGTATATAGAAAAAAGCTGGTGCACGATCCTTTAACGCTGAATAAAGGGAAAAATGAAAAGAGCCTAGTTAGGCTTCGACTTCTGATGTCAATGACTGTGTGATATGGGAGTATTGAACAAAGTGATACGCTCTCCACCTTTCTCAATGAGAATTTGCACAAAAATGATTACACTTTTCGAGGAAGTTACAATGATTGCGCTTCAAAAATGAAAGCAACCCATGTCGTAATCTAATGAAGAAATATCCTTGATAAGGTGGTAGTCGATATAATACATGAATTCATGTTGCGCGAACTAGTAGTATAAAATAAACTAACAATCAGTCGAGGAAACATTGCAACACACATTCACGGATCACAATCGTGTTTTTCACTATTTACATAATTTGTAATCGTTCCAAAGCATTTGTTAGAGATGTTTTATGTAAATTCAGGGTTTATTTCCCTTTTGAATGAATAAGCAACCGATTGTTTAATTGGTTCATATTGTATTTGTTTCAGTCATTAGTGCAATCCCATTCAAATTCATCATCCAATGATTGGAGATTCTTGTGTATAATTATACACAAATGAACACACAAATGTATGCGAATTTCAACATTTTAAGGAACCAGTTCATGTAGTAATTAGAGGCAAATTCTAATTCTATTTTGGTTGATGATAATGATGAGGATAATAATGATATTGATGGTGGAATGATGATGATGATGATGATACGTACGATTGCGATGACGACGACGAAGTTGATTGCGATGATGACGATGATAATTATGATGGTGGTGGTGGTTGTGATCATGATGATGATGATAGCAATGTTGATGATGAGGATGATAATAATGATAACGATACACAACATTAAGCGCTAAATACGAAGTGTTTCTAAGCGCGCTATGCATTATTACCCGGCTATAGCATGGCTACCATTTGGCGCTCACTGCATTCAAGGAATTTCTTCATAATAATAATAATAA
>BQKZ01002876.1:27362-46382 GCA_036244855.1 Temnopleurus reevesii | reverse complement strand
AGAGAGAGAGAGAGAGAGAGAGAGCCGAGAAAAAGAAGTCAATAACCAAGCTCTAAGGTGGTATGCATATTTGTTCAAAGATGTCAGATGATTCAGATTATTATAATCACCTGCCACCGTCAAGTGTTTTTAGAGCAAATTTTCTCGTTTAAGGAGCGGGAAGCGGCGCTGTGCCTTCTCACACCTTGTTGAGATGATGAAATCAAATGCAAGGTGACAGAGTGATAATTAATGGAAGAAACCCGCAGGGGCACCTTTCAAGGTACCAGCTCAACATACCCTCTTCCTAGCATTTTTCTACAAATTTTGTTTTTGAAGGTGCTCAATGTTCACTGTTTGTTTTTCTTAATTTCTTATTTTTATTTCAATCTTGTTATTGATTCAGTCATTTTTTTCTCTTTTTATCATTATTTTTGTTTAAATCGATTTCCCTAATGTTAGAGAATAGAGAATCGAATGACATTACTCAAAACATATCAGGATCAGAATCAGAATAGATTTATTTCTTTATAGATTAATAGATCAATTTATATATTATGGAAGATTATTTTTCATGAAGATCACGTTATTTTTTTCTTCTCAAACCTTAGCTGTCTTGATGCTTGAAATATTTGTATTTTTTTTTATATCAGAACATGCTGCAGGATGAATGTGAGGAGTAAAACAAACCCCCAATCTAACACTTGAATATAAAAAAAAAGAAAGCATTTTTGATCAAACCCCCGAACTAACACTTTAATAAAAAAGAAGGCACTTTTAATCAAACCCCTAACCTAACACTTTAAAAGAAAAGAAAGCATTTTTGATCAAACCCCCGAACTAACACTTTAATAAAAAAGAAGGCACTTTTAATCAAACCCCTAACCTAACACTTTAAAAGAAAAGAAAGCATTTTTGATCAGACCCCCAAACTAACACTTGAATAAAAAAGAAAGGACTTTTTGATCATTTCCCATTTCTGAAGAATAGTAGTACAGTAATTGATTTAATTGAAAAAGAGTTGATCAGTTGTCTCATGATGTGGAAAAGTAAAACGCAGGTAGAATGACGTTTTGGCTGCTATATACTGCTAGCTTTCATCAGACTGTAATGAGCATAGACCACGCTGTACACGCCTTATATTGCCGTGGTAGTGGCCTGGAGTGAACGCTATTGTTCCTAGCTGTTACCGTTAACCAATCAGCAGATGCAATATTGTCTGCCGCCTTGGCGACAGAGGGCGCTATTCGGAGCGATTGGATGGATGCCACTGTTCCTATAATTTATTTATTATTATTCTAGAAGCACGTTTCCAATGCACATTTTTTAAAATCATTTTATGAAGGAAAAAAGGAATAAGCTTTCTGGCTGAAGAGGGAGTTATTGCTGTCTTTTGGAGTTGAATCTCTAATCATGTGATGAAGAATCAAGTGTCAGAACCACTGGACCACATTGCTGTAGGGCATTGCCAGAGAAGAAAGTCGATTGTGAAAGATGTGAGTTGAGTTCTTTGTTTTGAGGTCATTGAGAAGTCAGCCTGTGGATCTAGGATTCCTACAACCAGTCAACACCTAACAGATCTCACCTAAATTAATTTCACTATATTTAGGTTGCTTCATAATTTGATCAAACCGGTCATCAATGAATCCGCACATTCTACATAATGACTAAGTGGGTATTTTCTTTCCGTGGTCATTTTTCACTTCTGTTTGTCTATCTCTTTATGTGTTCTGTGTAACTTGCCAAAGTGCCTATCAGCTAAAATAAGTAAATGTTTGTTTAAGATTTATTGTAGATTTTCCCATTTGACCGTTTAGTTTGATGAAGAGAACTTGTTCATTTGTCAAGCTCTCCTGTTATATCTTCCGACAGTTTTTTTTCTAAATAGTTTGATATTTTCCCAACATTTTTGAAATATTTTTTTAATCATTTCAAATTTAGATAAGGTGATGTAGGTTCTTGATAGGGAGCAAGCTTTATATGTTTTATTGTTGCTTATGTCTATTATGTAATTTCTTGTTCAATGTTATTGGTCCCCAGAGCAGAATATATGTTTTTATGAGGATTATTGCATAATCCGGCCAATCATACTTCTTACATTTATTAAATTATATATTTTTTTTACCATTCATTATATTTTGTAAAAATGTTTGTTTGTTGTGATTTGCCATTCAGCATAAATGCTCTATATTGAATGTAAATATGTTCTGAAAAATCATCAACAAACAAAATTTGGCTGATTTGTAATGTCCGTAATGCTTGAATTGCCCATATATTTAAAAACGAACTAACCCCTATAATTATGGTGTTGTTATTGAATAGAGAAATATTAGGTTAACAAACTGTAAAAATCTTATAATAGAATCAAATAATCCATTGAAAATCTATGAATTCAAATTCTTAAACGGGAACTCACCCCTCGAATTGTCATGTTCTCATTGCACGAAGAAAAATCAGATGAGCAAACTCTGAAAATTTGAGCAAAATCGGACAACCCATTCAATATGATGAATTTTCAAAGTCACAGAGATATGACGGTCACTGCGGCTGATTAGTTTGAAAGCACAAACCCGAGACTTTCGGTATGTGAGTGTGCAGAGCATGATACAGGGCATGCGCTGTGTGACTACATCACACACATACAGCATTGCTCTATCCTCAGTCTAGGGGAGAGCACGAGACACACAATGAGACACACAGTGTATACCCTGTATCACTCTCTGTGTTTGTGCACAACGAAACCCAAGGGTCTGTTCTTGCAGACTAGCGGCTGATGGGGACCCGTTTGATGGACAGCATCGACATAATCTGTGAAATATGTCAGACAACTCCTCATTCACTTTATACATAGAATTTTTAAACATCAACCAATTTAGAGTAAGGATTCAACATGGTTCTTCTCAAAATACATGCAGAATCGATAAAGAAATGCTATATTCAATCAGAAAACCAATGTTTTACTGATTTTTCCGAAAAAAAGAAGGAAATATGAAATGTTGTACATATATGAATGAAGAGTTGTCCGACATGACGCCAGGGATTCCATCGGTGTTGATGATCGCACAGATCCCCATAAGCCACGGTGATTGTCACATCTCTTAGAATTTGAAAATTCATAACTTTTGAACGTGTTGTCCGATTTTGCTCAAATTTTCATAATTTGCTCATCTGATTTTTCTGTATGCAATAAGAACTTGTCAATTACAGGGGTTGCTTCCCCTTTAATGATATCATAATCCCTGCTGCTGATGGAGATCTCTCTAAATGTTAACATTGTGACATTCATGTCACACAACTTTTCATTCATTCTGTGTAGAAAATATTACATTTTGAAAAGTTGATAACATGTTCTTTTTTAACTATAGTATAGCATGTCTTTATTTTGCATGTACTTTGTAAAGAATCATGTTGAACAGATATTCTTAAGTTTAAATTGATTCATCAACTTGTAAAAATTTTATATACAACATAATTGGAAGTTGTCCACTGGTATGTCACAGAGTGTGCGTAAGTTTTTTTTATCTTATAGATTCCCATTAGCAGCAGGGATTGTCATATTAAGAATGTGGAAATTTATAATTTCACAACTGATGATCCCATTTTTTCAAATTTTTACAGTTTCTTATCTCTTATTTTAATAGTGTAGGAGACATTGAATACAAATGGATGGATTCCTATCCCCTCTCCCTCTCTCTCTCTCTCCCTCTCTCTCTCTCTCTCTCTGTTAAGAAGATTACATGTTAATGGTTGAAGTATTATTTTAATATGTCATTGCTGATATATAAATGTTCCTTGTGCATTGAATGAGAATGTGTTAATGAAGAAAGAACAATCAGACTGATGCAACTAGGATGGCACTAATTGCATTCTCTGCTTTACATGACTTATAAACAGAACGCCTGATTAGGAGGGGAGTGACTGTCAGAGAGAGAGAGAGAGGGAGCAATCATTGAACTCTTTAATCTAATCCTATCATTAGCTTAGTTTCAGAAAGGCATTAGTTCTATGTAGAGGTGATGTACATATTCATAATGGCCTTCTTGCTCCAAGCTGTTGATCTAATCTCATCATATATCAGACAGGTTCATCATCACTGGCAGAAAGATGCGCTTCATTGCAATGAGAAGGAAGAGTATGTGAATGAACACGAGCGAAGGGGAAGGTGAAAAGACGAAGATGAGTAAGAGGAAGAAGAGGAGATGATTATATTATAATGTGTGGAGGCGCTGTGGTGTAGTGGTTCCGACTCTTCTTTCAACCAGAGAGTCATAGGTTCGAATCCCAACCATGGCGTTAATTTCCTTCAGCAAGAAATTCATCTACATTGTGCTGCGCTCAACCCAGGTGAGATGAATGGGTACCTGGCAGGAATATTTATTCTTTGAAATGCCAAGTGTGCCGGTTTATTATTATTTACGCTGGACTAAAGACCGGGTAATAACAATGCAAAATGCCTTGTGCACTATATAAATTTCATCTATCATTGTCTTTGATATTATTCTTGTTATTAGTCCTGCAGGAGAAGAATGGATAGATGAGATGAACGAAGAGAGATGGATAGATGAGAGGAAAGAAGAGAGATAGATAGATGAGAGGAAAGAATAGAGATGGATAGATGAGAGGAAAGAAGAGAGATAGATGGATGAGAGGAAAGAAGAGAGATGGATAGGGGAGAGGGAAGAATATGATACCCGATGATGTGGAGTAGGTTAGAAGAGAGAGAGAGAGAGAGAGAGAGATAGGGAGAAATTAATCATAGGAAATATGGTGATTAGGAAGTGAGAAAGATGTAAGGCGAATGTAGAATCAGATTACATGCAGAATGACCTGATGAGGACACACTCAACCTGCATTCTTTATTCAGTGATAAACACTTTCCTGCCAACTCAAACATCCTCTGCATACAGAATGCATTTCCTAGTTGCTGGCACTAATTAGGAGGGGAAATGAACAAGAATGAAATTTGGGGGGGGGGGGGGGGTATGATGCATCATCAATTAATCCTTGTGTCTGGTGTCTAATTGTTTTGTGACATATGTACTAATGATGGCAGGAGAGAATGTGGACATAGGAATGTGTATGAAGGAGGCTGATGCATATGACAGAGGAAGGAGGATGTTAATATTCATTGTGCAGTGGAGCATGCTAAGCAAAGTGCATGGTTATGTGGGCGAAAAAGAGAGCTGTGGAAATGTTAATTAAAGCGCTGCTAGCTCGTCCAACTCATGGCCTGTCATGAGAGATAGAAGCATGCTATACTGCGATTGTTTTAGACTGGATTAACTGATTCTCCACTCAAGTGTGATTTCTTTTTACTTCAGATCAAAATCTCATTTGCACTGCTCTTCTCTTAAGATATTATATAAGAGAGTATGTGGATGCTTTCAGTTGGAAACTCATCTTAAGAGATGTATGAAATCTTTACCTGTCACTCTCGCCAAGCCATGTAGCAGAAGATTTTTGCTCAAGTTCGTTAACGAAATTACCATCGCTTGGCCTCAGTTGGGGGCATTAGTACACAAGCCTCCAGAGGGAGGAGTTGAAGGGAAAGAAAAGAGAAGAGAAATTGAGAGAAAAAGAGAGAAATCAAAACAGCAGAGTGGCAGCATGCTGCAAATTGGTCATATACGTGATGCTATTGATTTTTCAGATTTACTGAAAGTTATTGATTTTGCAGTTAATTAGAGGAACGTGGAAATGAAATTCTGGCCCGGCCGGTCCTTTCAATGGCTTGGTGATTCTTGAGTGGGCTTTCTGTGTTCAATTAGACCTCAATCTATGCCTCTCTTTTCCCCCTCTACCATTTGAATGAGATCACTTCCTCTCCTTCTCCCTCTCTTACTTTACATTGCCTCCTGTGATGTGAAGACTTCACACCCGCTAACATTCTACCATTAAAGCATCACAAAGGAAAGGTAGACATGAACTTGAAAAATGACGATGGAGAGAGAGAATATAAGGGGTAGGCAAAGGGGATAGGGAGTGTCAGTGTGTGTGTGTGTGTGTGTGTGTGTTTGTTTGTAAGAGAGAAGGATAGTATGATTTTGCGATCAACCAAAAACTACAGCCTGGTATCATGTAAAATTCCTCTCATGAGAAAATTACAAAATGAATTTTCAAAAGACCTGTGTTTTTCTTTTTCACACATATATATATATATGTGCATTCAACCTACATATATTTTTAATTTAACATAAACCCAGTATTAAATAAGAAAATTTATAAATAAATGAAATCTTAACTGATGTATCACCTATATACTTTCCCTTAATCAATTATTTGATTTAATCATAAGATTGTTTCTGGCACACTTGCACACACACACACACACTTGCACACACACACACACACACACACATACGCAGAGAAGCATTACATGTGTGTGTGAAAGAGAGGGATTGAATCAGTGTGTGTATTTGTGTGAAAATGAGAAAGATTGTGTGTGTGTGTGTGTGTGTGTGTGTGTGCATACATTATAGAGATAGAAATATAGAGAAAGTCAGAGATAGATAGTGTTGATGAGAATGCGATGGGCAAGAATACTCATTAATGTAGGTTGAATGCACACTTAAAGATCAGGGTAATTGCTTCAACAAGTTTTAAAGTTAAAAATAATCTTTCAAAGAATTGGATCCCCAATCATTGAATACAATGACTGATCACAAGTCAATCTTGAAGTCCTAAACTTAAAACAAAGTGATGGTGACCCATCTACAAACGTGTGGTAGATTCAAATACAGAGCAGTACATATAGAGAGATAACAAATAATTGACAAAGTGGAACCCACCCTTTGAATTGTCATGTTCTCATTGAATTAATAAAAATCAGATGAGCTCTGCCCCCATGGTGCTTGTGATGTTATTCACATCAATAAATTGGAAGGCTAATTACATGTCAGCTTGTTATTCTATGACTTTTAAATGAACAGTTTAAAGAAAATTTAATCTTCCTCTTTCTGAAAATGTAAGTTTTGTTTTTGGCATTGCTAAATGAGTCCCAAGATTTGACATGTGAAGAGACAACCTCATTTATGACACCTTCGTAATCTGGGCTTCTGTAGAAGCCTGTCGCATCGAAAGGGTTAAACTTGCCAGAAATCCTACAGGGTTCAATACCCATGTTACATAAATTTTGAAATCAAATAAAGGACTTTATAAGGACTTTATCTTACTCATGATATTTTGAAAAGTTTGGAGTGAATAATGTCTGAAGAAAACTATAATTTAAAGCGTACTAATTCATTTAGAAAAGAAATGATGAATGAATGTTCTTTATGCTGACCCAACTCAGCATATCATGGAAGTCATGTCCATGAACATTTTAACTATATTTTTAACAGGATTTTTCTCTATTTTGTAAAAAAATGGAGAGACTGTTACAGATCGTTGTTGGTGATAAATGCAGAGGAAGGGTGAGTAAAGCGTCCATGAAGCTGTGCTTTTGTTCATTTACTGGCGGAGATATTAGCACAAAATCAATATACCACAGCAGCCTCAAGATGAAATTCACCTGTTCTACTTTACCCTTATCTTATTCTCTCTTTCACTGTTGCTTTCTTTCCTTCTCTTATTCTCTCTTTCACTGTTGCTTTCCCTCCTCTCATTTCTCTCTTTCACTGTTACTTTCTTTCCTTCTCTCGTTCTCTCTTTCACTGTTGCTTTCCCTCCTCTCATTTCTCTCTTTCACTGTTGCTTTCTTTCCTTCTCTCGTTCTCTCTTTCACTGCTGTCTTCTGTCTTTCTCTTATTCTCTCTTTCACTGTTGCTTTCCATCCTTCTCTTATTCTCTCTTTCACTGTTGCTTTCCCTCCTCTCATTTCTCTCTTTCACTGTTGCTTTCTTTCCTTCTCTTGTTCTCTCTTTCACTGTTGCTTTCCCTCCTCTCATTTCTCTCTTTCACTGTTGCTTTCTTTCCTTCTCTCGTTCTCTCTTTCACTGCTGTCTTCTGTCTTTCTCTTATTCTCTCTTTCACTGTTGCTTTCCATCCTTCTCTTATTCTCTCTTTCACTGTTGCTTTCCCTCCTCTCATTTCTCTCTTTCACTGTTGCTTTCTTTCCTTCTCTTGTTCTCTCTTTCACTGTTGCTTTCTTTCCTTCTCTTGTTCTCTCTTTCACTATTGCGTTCTTTCCTTCTCTTATTCTCTCTTTCTCTATTGCTTTCTTTCCTTCTCTCACTTCTCTCTTTCACTGTTGCTTTCTTTCCTTCTGTTGTTCTCTCTTTCACTGTTGCTTTCTTTCCTTCTCTTGTTCTCTCTTTCACTGCTGTCTTGTCTTTCTCTTATTCTCTCTTTCACTGTTGCTTTCCATCCTTCTCTTATTCTCTCTTTCACTATTGCTTTCCCTCCTCTCATTTCTCTCTTTCACTGTTGCTTTCTTTCCTTCTGTTGTTCTCTCTTTCACTGTTGCTTTCTTTCCTTCTCTTGTTCTCTCTTTCACTGCTGTCTTGTCTTTCTCTTATTCTCTCTTTCACTGTTGCTTTCCATCCTTCTCTTATTCTCTCTTTCACTATTGCTTTCCCTCCTCTCGTTTCTCTCTTTCACTGTTGCTTTCTTTCCTTCTCTTGTTCTCTCTTTCACTGTTGCTTTCTTTCCTTCTCTTGTTCTCTCTTTCACTATTGCGTTCTTTCCTTCTCTTATTCTCTCTTTCTCTATTGCTTTCTTTCCTTCTCTTGTTCTCTCTTTCACTGTTGCCTTCTTTCCTTCTCCTAGTCTCTCATTCTGTAGTGCATTATTTCCTTCCTTCATCATCTCTTTCTCTATTGCCATCTTTTCTTCTCTTATTCTTTCTTTCTCTTTTGAATAATGCTTTCTGTCAATTACTCTCTCTCTCTTTCTGCCAAGTAATTCCCTTCTTTCCTTTTACCTACCTCTTATTTAACCTCTCATTTTGTCCTTGTTTCTGTTTAGTTGATTGTTGAAAGTAATTAGACAGTGATAATGTTGATTAATGCTTGATCACTTTCTTGAGGATTGGTCATGTTCATGTCTCCTTAAATCTCTCTGTGCCTAAGTTTCCATGCCACTTTCTGCTTTTGGATTGTCACAATATTCTTTTTCTTTAAATGGTGTCAAAAATCAACATGGACTACACACATATGTTGATATTCCATGCTAGTGTGAGTTCCCTCTTCTTTCTTTCTCTTTTTTCAGAAAGGTATGGTGGCATTTCTTCAATTTTATTAGTAGAAATAATGCAGTGTTTTGTCCGTAAGTGTTATGAGAACAAAGTAAAGTAAGACAGAGATCTTCAATGCTTGAATTCTGGCTTCCTTTATGTAAGTCAATGTGGATGTGAGTTCTCTCCCATGTTTGCCATCTCCCTTTCTATAGAGCAGCCCATTGATTCTGTGTTTTATTTTACAGTGTTTGGAATCAAAATTTTACCATGACTTTTTTTATTTTAATTAAAATTCAGCATGACTGATCATTAACTCTTTTAGTATTGAACCTTCCTATTAATGTAAGATCATTAGAAAGAAAAATAAATAGCTTAATATCAGTATTTGTCATTTTGGCAATACACTGCACTGAAGCATTACAAGGGCAATTGTCATAATTATCTCTCTTTGTTTAACCAGCTGATGAGGGAGTTTCAGTTTTTGTTTTGTCACCCACCTACTCGATCAAGATTTTCTTAGATATCAGATTTTGAGAACCTGTTGCTACTCGATGTAGTCATCCATACATTTCCCCATTGTATATATATTATATAGGATAAAATAATTCTATTTTGTGTAGTGTGAGGATGGGCTAAAATTTGTCGATCATCTGACCTGTACAACAGTAATTATCAAAATTAAATTTTGTACAAAACAGTAGGAAAACCAGCCCAGCGTTTTCACTTTATATAGCTGGAGTGTGAACAGAATGTAGATTGATTAATTATCTCAGCTCTAGGTACATTTTTTTCTTATTTATTTTATTCATTTTTTATTCAAACATATTCATACAGGATGACAAGATCAGCTAAAAACTGTTTTACATCATGGTTCTGATACAGAAAAACATAACATTGCAGGCAATAATAAAACATAATAAAAACAATGAAATATATATTCTTAGAACATAGTCTACCAAGAGCAGAGTGTTAGTCTTTCAATATTGTCAAGATAAACAGTGTTTGTTACTTGGGCCTATTTCAAGATCATAAGTAACTGTTAAGATGCTTTGAAAAGGTCTTGCACCAAACTGCATATACTCATTCAAAGATAGAAGATTTATCTTTTGCAGATGAGGTATTCTGATCAATGTGTAATGAAGAAAAGACTACTCACAGTGTCAAATCTCTTGCTCTTCTTCTCATCTGCATTTCTGTGAGGACCTTTCATTTTTCCCTTCATCTTTCTTCAAACAAATTAGTGAAGCAACAGTAGTAGGAGCTAGGGGATTTGCATAACCATCATGCCGGCGGGCGTAATGATGGCATCTCAAGCCTCTTGAGATTAGCGCATCCCAAGTAGCAAATAGGGGGCCGCGCTTTCCCAGCTTCATGCACTCTGCGCGAAAACCGATCTGTTTGCCCGCACCTCCTGGATCACGTATCATCCGTATTGCAGTGAGCGACCATTGTTTTATCATCAGCCAAGATATGACAGAAATCCTACATCCCAATCCCTCTCTCTTCCCCTCTTGCTTCCCCTCTCGCTCTGCTGGAGGAGAAGAATTATGTCCTCTTGGTCAATTTTTCTCTATTCCCTTCTGAAAATGCATAGAAAACACATGCATGTTACTAGGTATATGAAGGTGAGTATTTGTATTTCTAATAAAGTAAACCCTCATTAGAGAGATGGAGGGGAGAAATGGAGAAATTGTGCTCTAGAAAGTAATTCATTGATTTATTCATAATAATGCAATATTGGACCGGCTGAATTCGCGGGGCTAATTCCTCAGGAGAATGTAATATGAGATAGAGGTTCTTGTGTGATATTATGAGAGCACTGCTTCAGTTAATGTGATTAATCCCGCTTTCTCCCATGCCTTCCAAAACGTGTTCACACTCTTGTCTTTATTTCCCACTTTCTCCCATGCCATTCTTCCTTGCCTTCTAAAACGTTTTTATACACTTCTCTGTATTTCCCACTTTTTTCCATGCCTTTGACCATTGTTCACACTCTTGTCTTTTTCCGGCTTTCATCCTCATGATACACAAATTACTTATAAACTGATAGTGTTCTCAAGTTACAAATTCTACCTTTTTGAAGTGAAAGTACCAAAAATTCTTCCTCACAAATCACTAAACAACTTTTTGAGGGTTACCAGCTTAGATTTATTCAGATGATGTATGAATTATTCTCTTCTCTCATTGCAAATCCTAATGAGTCTTGAGCCATACATGTATTTATATGGCAATTGAGTTTTGAAATGCAAGTATGAAACAAGTTTCAAAACGCAATCATGAAACGTGATCGTGTTTACACAACCTTCTTTCTTTCTGATTCTGGCTCTTATAAAGATGTCCCACTGTACAACTTCACTGTGCAGTTTCTGTAAAAATACCTTTTCTCTTTTTTAATCATCATCCATATTCTGCATCTTCCATTACCTTTTGTTTCACTTTCTTTTATTGTCTCTCTTCATCTTATTATCTATCATCCTTCTACCTTTCCTGTGTTTATTCTTTTGTATTTATTGTTTTACAACAATTCTACCTTCTTTCTCTTGTGTCTCGTGATGTTTTTCAATGTTTTCTATTCATTCTCCCTTTTATTTTACATTCTCCACCCTCTTTCAGACTCTCTTTGTTTGTTGTCTCCATGCTTCTTCCATCTTTTCTAATCTCTCTTTACGTTATTTATTGTTTTCCTCCTTTCTGCCCTTTTCTTCTGACTATCCTTTTGCAGTTCATTGTTTTTGTTTATTCTACCCTTTCCAAACATTTACTTTTGTTATTTATTATTGTCAGTCTTTCCTCCTTCCTATTTTGTCTATCCTTTGTTATTTTTTTTCTGTTTAGTTTCCCTATTCCTGTTTTATTTTTAAAGCATTCCTTATATTATCTATTGATTTTAACTTTCTATCTTCTGATTTCTCTTTGTCCTGATTTGATCTATCATTTTCAGTTCATTTTTCCTTCTTTTCTCTCTTTCCTTATGTTACTTATCGTCATCCATTTTTCCACATTCTTTTCCTGTTTATCTTAATATTGTTATTAATTGTTTTCCGCTTAATTTCCCTTTTCTCTCTATCCATATGTTTATTGTTTTCCACTTGATTTCCTTTCTTTTTTCCTATCTTTTGCTCTCTACCTTTATGGTATTTATTGATTCCTGCTTATTCATCCTACTTTTTGTCTCTATCCTCATGTTATTTATCGTTAATGTATTCATCTTTCCACATTCCATGTTAGTTATCGTTTTTTCTTTTCTCGTCTTTCCTTTCCTCTCATTATGTCAATTAATGTTTTCATCCTTCTTTATTTCCTGATTATTCTTATGTCCTTCTGTGATCTATAGCTTTCTATCTATTCCAAAGTTTTATTCATATTTCTCATTACATTGATGTATTGTTTTCCATTTTCCTGTCTATTCTTATGTTTAACATAAGGATAAACAGAAAATAATTGTTTCCCATTTACTTCATCTTCCTTTCTTTCTATCATTCTATTATCCATTGCTTGATATGTTATCTTCTATTTCATGAAATCTCTCTACCATCATGTCTCCCCGTGTGAACACGTTTGAAAATATGGTTGTGTTTATGCGATAAATATCACGTTTCAAAACTCATCCTTTTCTACAGTTAAAGATTGAGTTTTGAAACACGTTTATATTCAATGACAGTTAAAACACAACAGTATTTCTGAACTAAAAGCATTTCAAAACTCAATTATAGTGCCGTATAAACACAGCCCTGGTTGATAGGATCATAAATGGTGATTCTAGACTTCTTGATTCCACAATACTAGAACATGTATTTTCTGTAATTTGATACAGGAGAGTACACTCAATTAAAGGGTTAAACAATGAGAGTGTGAACACAATTGATGTACTGATTTCTCACCCTAGAATCCTGTTATGTTTGAGAAACAAGCTTCTTTTTACACTTAGCTCTGGGAAGTATGTGCATTTATTACCTTTGAATCAGGCAGTATTAAATGTCATACATGTTGTCCCTGACTTTACAAACTAGCTTAAATCCAAGTTTGCTGTCAAATTTCAGATTTAAACTTGATATATTATGAAAGCCTTTGATGATCTTCATCAAAACACCAAATCTTAGCCAGAAGTTCCTTTAATTGAAGGAATTATGGACAATTGAAATTTGTACGAAATGGTCTTTACACTTTTCAGTGATTTTTCAATGCATTGAATTTACAACAAACCATTTCCAAAAAATCAATGTAATAATCCTTGCAGGAATAAGTGAATAACAATAAAAAAAAAATATCTATAAAAATAAATATTATTAATGAAAGTTAAATCCAAACCTATGTAAATGCCTATTGGGTTGACTTTGGTCAGCTTCTGGAATGCTGATAGCTGAATTTCTCTTCTTGGGAATATTTTTAGTAATAATTTGAAACTATGTTTCCAAGTGAATTAAAAGTTATTGACCATGACAATACTCCCAAATTTTCCACTTTGCCGTTATGAACCTTGGGAGAAGTCACAGAGGTTTAAAGGGCATCTGAGGCGTTATGAACCTTGGGAGAAGTCACAGAGGTTTAAAGGGCATCTGAGGCAAAACAAATTATTTGCTGGTTGCTAGTATGCATGAAAATAATCCTCTTCAACATTTCATGACATTAAAATTGTGATCATTTTTCCAAATATTGAATTCTTAAAAGCGATTGATTCTCATGGATAATCAAAAGATGACTTGTATTGTTTCTGTGTTCACACAGAGAAACAATGGGACGTAGACATGAAGAATGCACATGCATAGCTAAAAGGCTTGCATGGAGCCTAATTCCATCATGAATGAGCCTTGCATTTGCTTTAACTCCTCAAATAGTAATCCACATCATGTCCGATAAAGTTATTTTGAATTGATTCTAAGCTCTTAAGTAATATACAAATTGTATATTTTACCTCAAATACCCCTTTTGATTTATGTGGCATTGAAGCAGGCAAACATTTGTACTACAGACAGCCAATTATCACTATAGTTTGACAAATGAATATCAATACAGATACAGATTACTTGTTAAAGGGTAACCAACCCCTGGAATGATCGTGCTCCCATTGAATAAGGAAAAATCAGATGAACAAACAGTGAAAATTTGAGCAAAATCGGACAACCCGTTCATAAGTTAAGAATTTTCAAAGTCACAGAGATTTGACGATCACTGCCGCTCATGGGGATCCGTGCGATCGGCAAAACCGACCGAATCTGTGACGTCATGTCGGACAACTCCTCATTTACTTTGTACATAGAATATTTAAAAAGTGATCAATGTAAAATTTAGAGTAAGGTTGCAGCATGAATCTTTTTAAAATACATGCAGAATCAATACAAAAATGCTATACCCCAACCGAAAATTGGCGTTTTGTTGACTTTTCTGAGAAAAAGGAGAAATTGTGAAGTTTTGTGTACAGAGTGAATGAGGAGTTGTCCGATATGACGTCACAGATTCCGCTGAATCTGCCGATCGCACGAATCCCCATAAGCGGTAGGGATCGTCATATCTCTGTGACTTTGAAAATTCAGAACTTTTGAACGGGTTGTCCGATTTTGCTCAAATTTTCACAGTTTTTTTTCATCTGATTTTTCTTCATATCACGAGAGCACGATAATTCCAGGGCTTGGTTTCCCTTAAAAGACTTTGAAGCATACATCTCGTTCATGATCAATGCGTGGATCCTAATCCCCAGTGAGGCTCAGTGCGTGGCTTCTTTAATGCACATTCTTTGTGTATACGTCCCTTTATATTGAATGTGTGAGCTAGGATTTGTGATTCGTTGATTTATCAAGAGAAATGCTTAATTTAAAAAAATCATCATTTTAAAAGCTTAACCTGTTCTTAAGTCATGGCATGTTTAGTGTAGTTGTTTTTGGCCTTAGATACCCTTTAACCCCAAAGAGACTGGGCTAGTTTAGAGGCTAGGAAAAGATCTCGGCCGTTGGTCATGAATCTCATATTGAAGATAACAAGCACTTTGAACAATCCTAGTTTTATGGTAGATCATGACATTTTGCTTCAACTTGTAGTTCTTACATTCTAATTTCCTAAAGTAACCAATCAATATTAGTCCTCCTCTTTATGTTACTTTTAAAATAGTTCTTTGTTTCCCTGTCAATGGGCTATTACTCCGGTCCAGTGAATTGTTTTCTCGTCTCCCTATCTCCTACCTCTACACTCCTTGTCTATATGAAGACGAGTCTAAATTACCATTTCAAGTTTAGCTCTCATACATAATGTAAAAGGCCCCCAGACTGGATTAATGCTCTCTTTCTTTCATACGCTATTTTTCCTTCTCTCTCCATCTATCTCTGTTTGAAAAGGAATCTTTTTGTTTTTGTGAGAAGACATGACTCCCACGTAAGACTTTGATAGAGCTTTAAGTGGTGTTAGTGGTGTAAATCTATCTTCAAGCTCACATGGCATCCATAGGATCACCCCCAAGTTTCTTTAAAAACTTATGTCTCTTGCTCTTGATGCAATAAAACTAAAAGGAAATCCAATATCTTCGTAGCTTGAATGTGAAATTAAATTTGATGGTAAATGCCATGTTCAAAATGTTGATTAATGAAGTGATTGATCATACATTGGTTTGCAATATATGTCTTAGGATATACTAACAGTAATTTTGTATTTTTCTTGGAGGAAATTATCTACTAGCCCTAATTTATTGGTATAACATTCAGAAAATCTTTTTCATTAACATTGTTGCATCTTTTCGAAATTCATATTTAGGTTGTAAACCAGAATACTATTTTAGAAATCTGCATCATGTTTTCATTTAAATTAAGTTTCAAGCTTATTCCTTGTTTTTAATTTCATATTTCAGATACTTTACCAATCAACATACTGGCAACATACTGGCAAAATAAATTGTGTGCAAAGGGCATGTGTAGATGGCTCTCTATAGGTAAGATTCTTTAACATGGAACTTTATGTATATATAGCAAGTCAGGTAAAAGCTTGGTTTTGTCAGAATTTTGATTTAACTTTTACATATAATTGTAATTTGAGAATCGTAGTTGGAATTTAGGCCACATATTTTCTTTCATCTTTTTCTATTTCAACAAGTGCAATGTACTGCAGCCCTGATGATAATCATAGCAGCATTTCAATAATCCCTTTCATAATTATGACTTCTGTTTTGTGCCCATCCCTTGCTTCTGAAACTATTCTGTTGCTAGGCAACTTCTGGAACACCACTGTGAGCTGTTATCTAGCTGGGCTGATCCTACTGGTAGTGATGTTATCGTTTTTAGTCTCTTCATAAATTCTGAAGAATGCTTGGCATCAGATTGAATTATATGTGATGGCAGGTACACATCTGTGTATTCTCCATAGCTTCAACCAATTATTCCTGAAAATAGCTGCCCTAAACAATTAGCAGACCTTGTTTCTTGCACAGGCATCAGTGGGTGGTGCCTGCACCCCTCTGAGCTGCCAATGTAACTGAGTTAGCAATCCTCTCGCACCCTTGTTTGTTAGGAGGGAAATAAGAAGGCCATTTGACTTTGGATTAGAGAAAAATCATCCAAATTGTATTAACGGCAGAAGATGAGGTCTAAATGAAGAATTGATGAGATGGAGTTTGATCTTACACTAGGTCTCTTTTCATTGGTTGATTTAAACCATAACAACCTGCTGCTTTTTCTTCTCCCCAATAAGACAAGGCCAAATGAAAAAAAATGGATGAGAAAAAAAATTGGTAATGGGTTTGGTGTGATGAGTTCTTGGAGTGATTTAGAGTGAGAAATGTGGTGTGGTCGGGTTACACTTTGCACTTTTTAGCTTCTTCTTCTCTTTCAAAGCTCAAATGGGAAAATGAGCGGCTTGATTGGGATGAAATCAATACCGATGACGATCGGAAATGAAACGAGGGGGTCTTCTCGAGGTTCTTTCGTATTAAAGAGGCATTAATGAAAAGTCCACCTCAGGTTAGAGGTATGCACCCTCGTCATGTAGCTCTTCTGGATCAAGCGCATTCCGTTATGAACAACCAAAGCCTTGTTACAAGAACGGGCCTGTGTGGCAAAGACATACCAAAGATGATTACTATCACCGATTTGTTCCCGAGATGTTGATGAAATTAGGCTGAGGGAGCTATTATTGACATGGCTTCATCTCAAACTTCTCCTTTATATTAGATAGGCCAAGTCTGGGGTAAACCACTTTCATATTTGTATTTCTTTCATTCATTTTCCCTTGGTGTATGAGGTGCGATTTTTGAATTTTAAGGGCTGATAATCTTGTTTTTGTAGTGAAAACTGTTTTGATAGAGATGGTGTGACAATGATTGTTTTTGGTAGTAGCTGCCTGAAGGGGTGCAAGAGAGCACCCATGTAGCAGACCCTGGGTCTGGTCTGTTTCTTGGAGGGCAGATTCTTTAACAAGTGCAATGGCAAGAGGTTAATTAGCTTTACTATCAGAACTTGGTCCGTGGGTAAGCCTGGATCGTGACAATTGTCTCGTTTAAGAGCTGGCGACGGGATGGCTCCTTTGCCTCTCCTTTTTCTCCTCTTTCTCTCTATTTTCTAACGTTTTTATCATCACCATGCTTCCTTCAAGGCCTTTTAATATCATCATCGTCAAATTCATGAAAGATAGCATTGGAGGTGTATGTGCAGTGAGACAGGGTAATAATATGGTTTTGCCTGAGGTGTTTTGAAATAGTTTGCATGGGGTGTATGAATGACAGATTTCTCCCCACTTGGTACTGTCAGTCGCCTGCTAGCCCCCCAGTAACTAATTAATATTGAATTTGGATATGGAGGCAGGCAGCGGTGCTGTACTTTGTACTCAGTTCAACCCAGGTGCTTAACTCTCACACCCTGTACTTTTGTCTTTGCTGGGGCTATGCTGTTACTGATGTGATTATCACGACATCTTATCAAATTGCCTGTGCCGAGACATGCCCATGAGTCGTCAGACCTCATTTTGCCAGCTCGCTGCCTGGCTGCGGCCGCTAGAGTGGAGGGTACACAATGTTTTTTTGGCGAATGAATCGCGCTCCTCTCGCTGTGCGCGGGGCAATCACAAATGCTACATTATGACGACTGTTATTTACTTAAGAGGCATAGCCGGAGTCTATTCAAATCTCCCCTGCTTCCTGGCTGCCGTTGGGGCTTGGGGACCTTTCACTATTCCACCTCGTCTTCTTGTCATCTTCAAACACTCTCTTCCCTCCCTGCTGCTCAATTGTCTCATATCACTATGGCCATACATTGCATGGATCCCACTATAAAATAAGATAATTAGGTCATCTCGGCAAGATAAAGTGAGTGTTGAACTTTTAATTGAACTTTTTTTGCTGAAAATGGTGGCTGTAGCCTGTAAGAGTGATGCTAAGTGGACAGCAGCCAAGTACTCTTTATCAAGCTCCCCATCTTCGGTTGCTCTCCACTCAATAAACTCAATTTTCAGTATACTCTTGACATTTCAAAAATCTCATGATCACATGTATTGAATAGATATATCTTAAGTATATTCTTATACTTAAGATTCTTTTCTCTCGTTGATTACGTACACATACTAAACCGCAAGATGTTGGTTCGCACATCCATATCTGATTAATCAAGTCTTTTGGAGCCAAGCTAGGGCTTTACAGTGAAATCGGATATTCAGAGTAATTCATTAGCCCTGAAATCTATTTAATGAGTTTTCCCTTTGGCTTTGACATTGCCTCAATTATCATTTGCACCACCATTTGCTTAATTGCTTTCATTTAGTATATTTCTTTACCTATCTTGTAAATATCTTCTCTCTTCTTGTGTGTTTTGTCTCATCATATTTTCCTTTTTCTCTCTCTTACCTTCCCCTTTCCTCTCCTTTTTCCTCCCTTTACTTCCTCTCTCCTAACTTCTATCCCCCTTTCCATGTTCCCTTCCTTCTCTCCACTGTTACCTTCCTCTCTCTCCTCCCTTCCC
>BQKZ01002876.1:0-10383 GCA_036244855.1 Temnopleurus reevesii | reverse complement strand
ATACAGTCAAACCTGTCTATAGTGGCCACTGTCTATAGTGACCACCTGTCTATAGTGGCCACGTAGATTGATTCCCTCCAGGTGAAAATGCATGTTATAGAACCTGTCTATAGAGGCCACCTGTCTACAGTGGCCACTTTTTCTGTTTCCCTTGGGGTGGCCTCTATAGACAGGTTTGACTGTAGATTTAGATTGATGAAAAAACAAGAAAGAATGCGAAAGAGGAAGAAGTTATACAGGCACTCTCAAGATATCCATAAAACTTGAATAAAACACACTACTGATGCTTTTTTCGTGGACACCAAAAGTTGCAAAAAAAGGGAAAAATCACACTTTTGTGTTATCTTTGAAAGAATATAATCTCATTATTTATTGTCCGATTTACTTTAAACTTTTGAATTTTTTTGCTTTTCATCCAAGCAAGATTTTTGTGGCTCTGACGAAATCTTTAATTGTTCGTTTGTTTCATCAATATATATGTCAGTGAACCTCATAACATCATAATGAAAATAAATTTGACAACTTTCTCTATAACATGCATTTTTCTTTCCTTCACTACATTCTCCTTTTCTAATAACCGATGCAATATATCTACATAACTCAGCCTTCGTCATTCCTCACTTTTCAATTATTATGAGTTGTCTTTGCCTATTTTACGTTGATGCTTTCATAAGGTCAATGTTGATGCGAAGTGCAATGTCATTTATACCATGCTGAATTTGCACCTGTATTACTTCTAACAATTTTTATTCTTTATGAAATTAATCTACCAATAAATCTTATCTTTGTGCCCTATTTTATGTTTACTCATATCATAAATATCACACAAAGTGTTTTATTTCCTGTGTTTGATCAGGAACTAGAAAAGATTTTATTGCATTGTGTTAGATATTAATTGGGGATGTGCTGTATCACAAGAAATGTGGCAAAATCCGAGAGTGGTAGGTCTTGTTGGTGATGAAACCATTTTGATTCTCTTTTGATGCAAGTTGTAATGAGTGTCGATTACATCATAAGAGGTTTAGATTAATATTATTTCTTTCTCATAAATGCTCACATCATTACTTAATTAAGTGAAGAACATCCTAATACACCATGAAAGAAAGGCACTTTTACTAAGATTTCACCCAATATGTATAGATTTGCATGCCACAACCATGTAGTTTTTTTTTCTTTCTTGATAATGCAACTCCTTTTTAAACATGGAGTAAGATTAAATTATCAAGATTTCTTTTTTTTTTAATAACATACCTTTACTGACTCCAGCAAGTAGAAGTGAATGAGAGTAATTGAGAAAGGGTTCTTCATATGTTTGAGTAGTAAATTTCGCATTTTCACAGACAAAATATTTTGAAATGGTCAGTGTATTTGCCAGTGATGTTAGATAGCTAGCTATTCTAAGCGTTCAGTATTTACCTGAAATCTACCAAGGCTTTGGAAGTTTGAGAATATTTTTGATTACATAGACTCCAAAGAAAACTACCTAATTTTTCTTCTGTATTTGATATGTGTTGTTATTTGTCTTTGATGTAAATTTTAAAAAGAAATAATGTTATAATAAGATACTTGCAAGGCTTTCTTTAACTTGAATTTGCCTCTGGGAGGTAGTTTTAATTATGGTTATCTTGGAGCCTGTAAGTGATTTATAGACAAAGCTTGTTAATCACGTGTCTATAATTACAACACCAGGTTTTTATTACAGGCCAAAACTTAACCCCATATTCCACTGCTAATTTAGAGTTTTAGCAATTAGTAAGTACAAGGGTCGAGATAAAAGCCATAAAGAAGCCCTTATCTCTCAATTTATACATCTCGATATGCAGTATTTTTAATTTCATATCTGCTTAAAAATCTAGATAATAAAAGTGTAGGAATGCAAATAAAGGGGAGGTTTTTAGGATCCAATTAAGAGAGATCGGACTAATGAAGTGCAATATCCAAGTGCACAACTATTGTTTGTTTCATATCAATACGGTTTCATTCAACATTTATATTGCACATGTCACAGGTCTTTTGAATGCGATCTCTTCTGCTGTACTCAGGTAATCTTTATCATTTACTCAGCTTTTTGTCTTTATATAGGAAATATAGGAAATGTGATATTACATGACCTTATATGTATAAAGATACAGTAGTATAAATGTGTTCTCTGATATGAATTGTGCAGCCAGAGTAGAATTTGCTTTGTGAAGTATTAAAGACTTATTCAAGAATTTTGACCAATGCATTGTGTAAGAAACTCTTAAAAAGGTGATTGTAAAATCATTTTATGATACTGAAATTGTATCTATTGACAGTAGAGTTATAGAGCATTTTAGAGCTTTTTGAGGTGTCTTGCCACTCCTTTCCCTACAAGGTAGTAACTGCTAACAGTTGGAAATAACACATGTCACCATCATGATATACCACAATGACTCTCTGGAGTTAGAATATTTATACCCTTTGGAATAATGTATCTATTTTTATAGAGTTTAGTAATCCAGTGAGCAGGTGATTGCCCTGTATTAATCAAAGCCATATCTTGAGATATTAAACTTGGTTTTGAAATAAATTATTAAATTGCAAAACAGGTTAACTACCATTTCTGAAAATGTTGGTGTGAAGAATCCAAAGCCATTTGAATATTGACATTTTGAATTGATTTCAGGTTTAAAGGCACAGTATTTATGTATGTTTAGTGTATATCTAGCATGTCTAGGCATCTTTGCAATGTTAAAGTGGATATGACCTGTTTTGCCAGAAAACCCTTCCTTGGTTGAAGGACCAACATGTGTTGTGTATATAGTGTATGAAGAGATTGAAAGTCCTTCTAGCTCTAAGATTATATCCCTGCTTTCCTTCTAGAGGAAATGGTTAGGAGTGGTTAGCCAGGTTGATGGTGGTGTATATAGGTGGACATGTATGAGGGTAGCCCATCCCAGGAACTTCACCAAGATAGTATCACCACTGACACATCCTCCTTTCAAAACTCACTTCACATGTTCTAGTGTTCATACTTAGTGAATGTTAAACTGCTTCCAAACTCACTTCAGATGATAGTGAATGTATCGCACCATTAGCCTTCTACAGCATCAATACATGCAAATTGCCTTTTCATTGTTCTTTAATTCTGGATTAGATAACAAACAAATATAAAATAAAAATAAATGATTTGCTCTATACTATCGCTTTATGGACTGTCCTCCGGAAAAACTGGATACAATCCATATTTTTTTATGACAATTACAATACAGTGGAACCTTGTTATAAAGAGGTCGGATATAGCGAGACACCTGTTATGACAAGGTGATTTTATTGGTCCCAGCTCTTTTTAGTTCGTTCTTTTTTTACCCTGATATAGGCCGTGTTTATACGGCAATTGAGTTTTGAAAATTAAACATGAAATGTGTTTCAAAACTCAATTATGAAATATGGTCGTGTTTATACGATCCTTTTCTAAACGTGATTCTGGCTCTTATGAAGATGTGCCACCACACAACTTTACCTCGCAGTCTCTGAAAGAGTGCCCTTCTTTTCTCTATATCCTTGTGCTATTTGTTTTATTATCTTCCCAAATTCTTTTTCAATCCATCCTAATGTTATTTATTGTTTCTGATTATTTTTTCTTCTTATTCTCTCGATACTTATGATACTTCATTATTGTTATCCATTTTCTACATTCTTTTCCTGTCTATCTTAATATTGTTATTTATTGTTTTCCCCTTATTTTTTTTTTCTCTATCCTCATGTTCTCTCTTGTTTTCCGCTTATTTATCCTTCTTTTTTCTTTCTATCCTTAGCATTTAACTCCATCTTTAACTCACATGAGAAGACTTTGTAAATATTGTAAATAGTATATATTCAAGCGGGTTCTTAGTTCAAATCATGTTTTGTAAGCAAAAAATACAACCAACTGATGTGCGACAATACTCCTTGAAGGTCCTATGCACACTACTGGAAGAAGAAGAAGAAGAAGAAGAAGAAGAAGAAGAAGAAGAAGAAGAAGATTTTCAGTTTATTTTCCCTTCTTTCTCTCTCTATGTCTTCATGTTATTTATTGCTATCTATCTTTCCACATTAATTTTCTGTCTATCCTAATGTTATTCACTGTTTTCCATTTATTTTTCTTTCTTTCTCTCTATTCTTATGTTCTTTATTGTTTTCCACTTATTTTCCCTTCTTTTTTCCTCTATCCTTAGGTTCTATATTGTTTTCCGCAAATATATCCTTCTTCTCTCTTTCTATTGTTAACTTATTTATCATTTTCGGTTTATTTTATCTTCTTTCTAGCTCTATCCTTATGTTATTTATTGTTATCTACATTTTCACATTCATTTCCTGTCGATCCTAATGTTATTGATTATTTTCTCCTTATTCATCCTTCTTTTGATCTATATCCTTATGTTATTTATTGTCATCAACTTTTTACATTCTGTCTATCCTAATATTATTCACTGTTTTCCACTTATGTTCCTTTCTTTTTTCTCTATTTTTATGCCTCCGCCATTATGTTTTCGGGTTGTCCGTGCGTGCGTGCGTGTGTGCGTGCGTCCGAAACTTTTTACCACGATAAGTTTGGAACTGCTGGACGGATTTTCACCAAACTTGGCTCAAGTATGTATAAGCATGTGAGGATGAAGTGATTTGATTTTGGGTTCAGGGGGTCAAAGGTCAAAGGTCACAGGACCAATAAACTTGTAAACAATCACCCAAAATAGCTTGTTACCGCAATAAGTTCGGAACTGCTGGATGGATTTTGACCATACTTGTCTCAAGTATGTATAAGCATTTGATTATGAACTGATTAGATTTTGGGTTCAGGGGGTCAAAGGTCAAAGGTCACAGGATTAAAAAACTTGTAAAAAATCACCCAAAATAGCTTGTTACCGCAATAGGTTCAGAATTGCTGGACAGATTTTGACCATACTTGGCTCAAGTATGTATAAGCATGTGACGATGAACTGATCAGATTTTGGGTTCAATAGGCCAAAGGTAAAAGGTAAAAGGTCAAAGGGCAAAAAAATTGTAAAAAATCTCCCAAACTTGCTTGTTACCGCAATAAGTTCAGAATTGCTGGACAGATTTTGACCAAACTTGGCTCAAGTATGTTTAAGCATTTGAGGATGAAGTGATTAGATTTTGGGTTCAATGGGCCAAAGGTCACAGGGCAAAAAAACTTGTAAAAAATCTCCCAAAATTGCTTGTTACCGCGATAACTTCAGTATAAGTGAACCAATTGCTCCCAAACTTTGCTCTGAAGTGTATAAGCATGGGAGGATGTACTGAGTAGATTTTGGGTTTAGTATGTTAAATGTCAAAGGTCACAGGGCAAAAAAACTTGTACAAAATCACTCAATAAAGCTCATTATTGCTATAACTTCGGAAAAATTGAACCAATTTCTTTCAAACTTAGCTCAATTATGAATAAGCATGTGAGGTAGAACTGATGAGTTGGATTCACGGGGTCAAAGGTCGCAGTGCCCCAAATTTGATTTCTGATGGCATGGTACAAGCCGTACATATTTTTCTGATTGCGTGATGGCGGAGGCATAAATTTTGACCGTGCGCGGTAGAGGATTCATCTAGTTTATGTTCTCTATTGTTTCCTCTTATGTTCCCTTCTTTTTTCTCTATCCTTATGTCATCTATTGTTTTCCACTTATTTTCCTTTTTATATCTCTATCGATATTTATTATTATCAATCTATCCACATCATTTTTCTTACTATCCTAATGTTTTATTCTTCCATTAATTTCTTCTTTATTTTCTCTCTATCTTTATTTTATTCTTTGTTATCCATCTATCCACATTCTTTTTCAGTCGTTCCTATTTTTTAAAAATATTATTTTATCGTTTTCCACTTATTTCTCCTTTTCTCTCTTTCCTTATGCTATTTATTTTCATCTCTATTATAGTCATCCATTTCGGAAAATTGCCCATATGACGTCACAGGAACGCATTTCAAAACATGGTTATGTTTATATGACACCGATGATCATGATTCTACTAGAATCACGTTCAAAACTCATCTTTTTCTGCGTTTCATGATTGAGTTTTGAAACGCGTTTATATTTGATGACCGTATAAACTCAACCGTGTTTCTGAACTATATGCGTTTCAAAACCCAATCATTGGACCGTATAAACACGGCCCAAGTGAGGTACTTGATATGACAAGGTAATTTTCATGGTCCGAAGGACCTCGTTTTAAAGAGGTTTTACTGTATTTACATGGTTTGCTTGATTTCAATCTAAAAATTATTTCACAGGACAATTTTTGTTGGAATGGTAATTGACTTGCCTTGCCCTCATCCCAGAAACCTACATTAGGAAGTTATTTTGTAATGGAACATTGTTTGTTGCTTTGTAAGCTATTGAAATCATTCAAAAGGGTTTGTTTGGAGTATTGTTGAGACTACACATGAGTCTGCTGAGAGTAAATCATCATCTATTTATTGTCATCCAAGGTGTTGTATATATCTGATGTGGTTACAATATGAGTGTTTTGTCATGTGGTAACCATTTAAGTGAAGTTCTAATTGTTTTTCTGTTCGTTCCAAAAATATCAAATTAACAGTATTTTATTCCAAATATCTGTTGAAATAGCATAATAGTTGTTATATGATCATCACTCAGCTACTCTCTGTGTTCATATAACATTCCAATATTTCACTTGATGGTTTTACTATTGATCAGCTGATTTTGAAACTAGCAAAAATGAGCAGTGCATAATTTGTTAAGCAGTTATTTCTTCTGAGATAGTAATTAACTCCAGCAATAAGTTGGTGATGACAGATGATGCTGGTGTTTGAGATGAATTCTGCAGATAAATATAGAATCAAGTGAGTTTTAATTCCCTTTGGAAAGTGCACAGGTGCATTGTGAGTTAATTACTATTGGATTGGCAGTGTGTATCACCAAGGCTCATCATACAAGCTCAAATCATATTCATAACTGTGTCTCTGATAGATATTGATATTTAGATTTTCAATTTATTCATTAGATTTGAAATATTAATTTCATTTACATTTTCAGTTGATTTTGTTTGGCTCAAAACCATTGGTTTAAACATACTACTCATAAGTTATGATATGTGTGAACTTTTTCAAATCAAACAATTTTGAACAACACACATTGTTGAAAGTGTGTCTGCCCCAATCGCTAGGAATATATATCTCGCTACTGTATTGATATCAGCTATTGTTTTAGGTGTCTAATTTTCTGAGAATTCATTTCCAATTATTGCTTCAATGAATAGGTACAGATGTTGTTGTGCAGCAAATTATATTAAATGTGTGATAGTCTGTTCAATTGATTAATTTGATGCTAAATGAATTCATCATTGCAGATACAAAGACATCTAATGGGAACCTGTATGCATTGGATTTCTACACTTTTTCCACCCAGGTAAGCTTTCAGTTTATTTCTGCATTCATTCATTCATCAACTCTTTCTCTCTTTATTGTTCACAAGTTTGACCTTAGTAGTCCTTTATTTCTTGGGCTGAGCATTCAGATTGGTCATGAACCCACAACCTTCACAACAATGTGAACTGTGAATAGGATCGTACACTCAGCAGCTATTTCAAGTGATTACTGTCACCTTAATTGATGTATGTGAAAGAATAATCGTATTGAATTGAAATCGATGTATGATTAGAGTTCAGATCTAATTGGTGAATGGATTTGATAGTGTGTATGAAGTAGCTCCACCTTTTCTTATCATCATAACTACATGTCTAATCTTAATGAATATCTATGGATATTGAAGTGACACACAATGCTTGTTAGCCATTCATTAGGAAAAACCATTAGTCTTCATAAGGCATTAGGTATCCAGAAGTCATTTAGTGTGGTTGATAAGTTCAAACCATTTTGCCCTATTCCTATTTCATTTGTAATTCATAATTGGGAGCCACCCATCACCCATTGTTTGTAGACCACTACAGAAACCCTGCAGACAAGATACAAAAGATCACCTGAAAATACTGAGATAGCAAAATGAAATATGGAGAAAGAGGACAAAAATCAATTGAAATCAAGAAGTAGAGGGCAGATGATTAGAGTTATAATGAAATGGGAGATAGTGGGAGAGAGAGGGAGATAGAGGGAGAGAGAGAGGGAGAGAGAGGGAGAGAGAGAGAGACAGAGAGAGATTAAGGAAGAAATTTGATAAAAGGGAGGAATTGGAGGAAGGAAAAAGGCTTGGGTTGAAAGGAACCCTAGTCATTTGCATTTTAGATAAATTATTGCTTGAGGCAAAAGCCTTGGACCCTGATCTCAATACTTTCCATATTTATTTTCTAATTGTGCTCTCGATCTGTATTTCTTTTCTTATTTGTCTTGTTGATCTGTATGCCAGACTGTCTTTGTTTTCTTCAATCTCCGCACCTCATCTATGAACTTTGAATTTTTGTCATTAACCCCAAAATTTGTTGAACTTGTTCTTTTCTGAAAAAAATATTCTTTAGTCTCTTTTAGTCATTCATTATACAACCAACCTAGTCCACAATGACTGAATTGAATAAGGATCTGCAAACAGCTGACATAATTTTCAGCAGTAATTTTCAATTTAATGACCAGCTTACAGTCATGAGACTATAGCATGGACATAGATCCCTAACATTATGAAAACCACACTGGAAAAAATCTTTCTCAATATTTATACAAAATATAGTTGCTTTGGGGTTTTCATAATAATGATAATATAAGACAGTTCTTCTGGAGCGCATCATTCCTTTGAAGAAAGTCTCATTTTGCTCCATGTAATGTTCACGCTCGTTCTGAAATCATAATGATGAAATAATCTTGAAAACTATACCACTCACTTATTTGTTTGAATAGATGAACTTCCGACATCACTTTCAGCTTGTTGTCTCTTTTATTTGATTCCTTGACCAATGAAAATCATATGAGGGCCTGGTCGCCCATCTTCATGTTATCAGTCATAATCAAATTTAGGAGGGAAACTTCAATACAGTGAAACCATTTCCTCTTGATCGTGTGCAAGCATTTGTTGATAAGAAACATGCATGCCATTGCGTTGGATCTCATACTTCATCTTTCCTGAGTTTGGATTATCTTTTCAGTATTATTCATTATTATTCATTCATTTCATGAGGAATTAATGTTTGCATGGTTCAGTGTGATGAGCAGTAGATGTACCTAGATGATTCAGTTATTTGGATATTTTAGAGATTATTAGGCCAGTCTATATCATGCTACCTGGTGCCTCAGTTAAAGGTTGGGTCTGCTCCTGATAAACATTGCTCTGCTTAAAAACTAAAAAAAAATAGCATAGCAACAAAAATAATTAAAAAACCCTAGACAGATATGAAAAAGATTAAAAGAAATGTTTGAAGGAAATCAGACATTTAAATAGAACGTTGTGACATTAAAGGATTGATTTAAACAAGAATGAAAATTAGTTCAAATGTAATTTTAGAAAATGTATTCCTTGTAGAAGAGGAAAAGAAAGGATGCCTATTTTTGTTAAATTATATTTATCAATAAAAATAAATGTTTCCCATCTTTTTAAACAATCAATTAAAAAATTGAATTACCACATTATCATTACCCGTTCATTCATGTAGAATCTATCCTCATTCATTCCTCATTCATTCTGTATACCAAAATTTGCATTTTATTTTATTTTCAGAAAAATCAACAAAATTCTGTTTTTTTTCTTCATTTGAGTATAGCATACATTTATCAATTCTGCATGTATTTTGTAAAGAATCATGTTTTACCATTTTATTCTGAATTTTATGTCAATCAATTATTAAAAAGGTTATTTAGTTAATTGGGAATTGGGAGTTATGTGACAGATTCTGCTATAGTTGCTGACCATATGGATCCTCATCAGCGTTAAGGATTGTGATATCATTATTTTAAAATCCATAGCTTTTGAACAGCTCGTTTGATTTTTCTTAAATTTTCACAGTCTGTTCATCTGATTTTTACATTTTTATTTAAATATATCATGATAACTCCAGGGGGTTGATTCCCCTTTGAACAAGGAGAGGCAGAAGAAGAAGAAGAAAAAGAAGAAGAAGAAAACAAAAAGTAGTAGAAGAAAACAAATGTAGAAGAAGAAGAAGAAGAAGAGGAAGAAGAAGTAGAGGAAGAAAAAGACATAGAAGAAAAAGAATAGGAAGAAGAAGAGAAGGAAGAAGAAGATGATGATGAAAAAGTAGAAGAATAATAAGAAGAAAAGGGTGAAGAAGGAGGAGGAGATGCAGGTGGAGAAGGAGAAGAGAAAGAGAAGAAGGAGAAGAAGAAGAGGAGAAAGAAGAAGAAGAAGAATAAGATATGGATAGAGGGAGATGCCTTTAGGGAGATAGAAGCCATGTCAAATCCAGCCTTATTCCATGTCACATCCTATGGTATCTGGTTTCATCCAAACT
>BQKZ01002875.1:63321-81657 GCA_036244855.1 Temnopleurus reevesii | reverse complement strand
ATCAAAGGCATTTGAAATTTAGGTACAAATGTTAGTTAATGCAGTTATCTATGAACACAACTTTGTGCATTGTTTCTTTTTCAAATGAATGCAACACGTTTCCTCTCTTCCGTGTTAATCATGACACACACAAAAAAAAATGACAACAAGTTGGGTAATTTGTCATTCTGATGTTTTAGGAAAATGAAAGGAAGAATATCAGAGAATAAATCAACAATCTGATATGATTGAGCAAAAAAGATTGATGCGGATTTCCTTTTGAAACGAGGACGGGTTGGAATAGAAAGAGAAAGGAAAAATCCAATTCTATGATTAAAAAGAAGTTTATGTAATATTCTTGACGCTTAGACGGGATGCGAAGTAAAATGAGGCAAATAGATATGTGGCAAATGTCGAGGTTTATGTATACAAATAAAACATTAGTTTTTTGATTTAGAGCAAAATATAATTTTAAAATAATTCTTACAAACATGACAGAGTCACTGTGTGGTAATCTAAACATATTTTGAAATACTATACCTGGGGCCTGTAACATATACGAGATACGATAAATTGACAAAATCAATCGCATCTTTATAGTATACGTTTTGCCATAGACTTATGATTGATATTCATCGTAAGTTTAATTGCAACTTTTATGTTACAGGCTCCTGATTTGGTCCCCATGAATCGATCTGCATATGTTTTAGTAAAGGTTTATGTAATATTCTTAGTACTTAGAGGGGGTCCAAAATGTAACGACGCACATAGATTTGTGGTAAATGTTGAAGCCTTACATATACAAATACTAAATGAGTTTTTAATTTAAAATAGAATATCATTTTTAATCATTTGTACAAGCGTGACAGGATCGCTGTGGGTAAATCTAATCATATCAGATTTGGTTACCCATGGAACTATCTACAATGGTTTTTAGTAAAGGTTTGAGTAATATTGTTGTTGCTTAGACGGGGCATAGAGGTGGTAGGTGGGTATTACCGACGAGTCCGACAGCCCACGAGTCCGACAGCCCACGAGTCCGACGGCTTACGAGCCCGACATTTTGAATAATTGGTGCACGAAATAGACATTACATAAAAACGGATTAGAGTCAGACAACTCATTAATCCGACAAAATTATGAAAACACACATGATTACGACCGAACATAAATTTTGCAAATGAGACCGACTCTAGGTAAAATTGGTCTATTAGTCCGACAGCACTATATTTACGTTAGTCGGTCTTGTAGGTCTGTTTGCGTGCTGTCGGTCTCAAAACAAATAAATTTGTCAGTGTCGATCTTGCGAGCGTGAAAGTAAAAATATCTAGCTCGAACCTCATTTTGAAAATTGTCGATGTAGTAGGCTTATACTCATTTTGTCGGACTCGTGAGCTGTCGGACTCGTGGGATGCTCCCGCGGTAGGTCTATACAACAGGCTTCAGGTCAGAGCTTGGGATACAGTTCCGTGAAAACACAAAGTACGGATGCATTAACAAGCTGAATGTCCCTGATATGATGACCGTTCTAAAAGCAGTGGTTGGCCAAACGTCCGGTCAGATAGTCAAATTCGTTGATGTAGATAAATACAGGAAGTTTATTGCTCGACAAAGTTCAATCTCAATGGACATTTCTTTGAAATACACAGAATTAGTAGCAATAGAAATGATTAAATACGCTTTCCGCAGGTTAAGCCGAAATTGCTGACGTCATTTTCATCTGACGTCTAACGTGCCAAATGACCTTTTCTCACACTAAAACAGACACTACTGTATTTTAAATGGAGAAATAAAATAAGTCATTTTGCGTAAAAACTATGATGGCGATTATCACAATGCTAATCATAGTGGTCGTGGTTTGGATGAAGATGGTGATGATGATGATGACGATGATTGTGATGGTGATGATGATGATGGTGATGATGGTGGTGATCATGATGATTGTGGTGGTGGTGGCGGCATGGTGGTGATGGTGATGGTGATGACGATGGTGATGATGATAATGATGATTATGATGATGATGGTGATGACGACGATGATGATGATGATGATGATTATAATTATGGTGGTGATGATGTTGATTAGGATGATCTTGATGATGATCATGATGAGGGTGGTGGTGTTGGTGGTGGTGATAGTGGTGATGATGATAATGGTGATAGTGATGATGAAGATGATGATGATGATGATGATGATGATGGTTACGACGATGATGAAAAGAATTTCAAACAGTATCTTTTGTAGGACTACTCTTAAAGAATACAAAATTTGCGCCTCATAAAAATAATTCACACAATACTCACAATTTATTATATATATACATTGGTATTCACAGTTCCAAATGATATTCCTATAACCCTGGACAGCTACTTGTTTATTACGACCGTCTATAAAATCTCTCTGAAAAAAGAAGGCTTTTCAACTTTACGAATGAGATTAAACTTCAAATATCGGAACTACTAATCAACCGTCTACAAGACCAGAATAAAAATCCAACTATTTCCAAAATTCAAATATCGGAAATACTAATCGACCGTCTACAAGACCAGAATGAATATCCAACTATTTCCAAACTTGCAATTATACGTTATGCACAATATTTCATGGTATACAACTTCCAAAATGTGCAGTTCCCTCATTTCCTAACTACTTTGTAAAATTCACCATGGTCCATTGATGTGTGTGATTAAACACATATGAAAATGTCATTATTCAAAAGTATTATTATTGAACAATATCACACAGTGAAAAAAATTGCGTCATATTTACTAATCAATAACAGAATTATGTTTAGAAACTCCCTTATTTCTATTTGGTATCTAAAACTTCTTGCAGATTTGAGTACCTTCTACTCAAATAGATTTAGATATTTTACACCTATTTAATAGAAAATAATAAATATTCTCAAAACGCAGAACAAAAATTACGAATCTGGCCACTCTGGCACTCGAAACCACCACATTATCATTGTGAGGCTGCGCCCTACCATCCGAGCCACAAACCCGATTGAGAAAATTGACCTTTTCTAACGTATAAATTAGTTAAGAAAGACATTACTTGAGTTAAAATTGCTCGTACTTTATCTTTGCTGCAATTACCAAGAATATTCCATTCTTATTTTCTTCTTTAAATACAGTATAAATTTTACTTTTTTTGATTGAGTTTGCGACTTCGAGTGCGTAATACGTAAATTTGGTGTGTAAACGCAACTTTTTAGTAAATCAACAAAAAATGAGTGATAACTACAACCTGGTGGATTTTTTTTAGTACAGCAATGATTAAATTGTGTAATAGGCGAATCAAGAGGAGCCGAGCATCCCCTGAAACCAGCCATGCATTTTACGATCAGCTTACGATCCGACTTGGGATATGGAATCGTATAGCATTCGATATTGTCATTTTGACAAATAAAATCTTTCTGGACCCAATTGCACCAAATTTTCTTAGCTATCCTCTTCTTGCTAATACGTCTTAACTTCTTGTGCCACCCTCTTAACATAGATACAATAGTAAATACTCCTATGTTATCAGGATGGAACAAAAAGTTAAGACCTTTTAGCAAGAAAAAGATAGCTTAAATCATTTCGTGCAATTGGCCCCTGATTTTTGTTTCTGAAAACTGATGTAAATAAAATAAATGACTTTAATGCTATGTACCGGATAAAAGGGTCATGTTTTGACTTCCTTATGACGCGTAGTCGATTTTGAGTTTATTCCGATGAGAAAGCTTGCATCATGCAATTTTCTAATAATAATAATAATATTGATAATGATAGGTCCATTTATATAGCGCAACCAAATACGCTTGATACTGGGTATCATATTATTACTCTGGCTATAACTGCCGAGCAAGCCACTTAGGCGCTCAAGCATTCCAAGGATTAAATACTTGCCAGGTCCTCATTTTCACCTGGGTTCAGTGCAGCACAGTGTTGATAAATTTCTTGCTGAAAAAAATTTACGCCATGGGTGGGGTTCGAACCGCAGACCTTCTAGATGAGAGGCAGGAGTATAAACCACTACACCACGACGCTTCTAGATTGTATCATTAACCTGAATACGGTACTTAGAATCTTAATCAAATAGTTTCTATGTGTTCGAATACTTCTAAGACATGTAAGAGGTACGATTGCACTACGGACCTTTAGCATGACGACGGTATGGCCAATCACAACCTTATTTCTCAAGCGCGGGATAATCTAGCGGGCCGCTAAGGTTGAGACGAACTGCTAACAAGGTGGGAGTGCCAAACACAACGTTAGCTTCATGGTTCATTCAAGAAGTAGCGTTGTGTTGGTGCACCCTTCTGGAACGGACCTTTGTGCTAACGTTGTGATCAGCCCTACCGTATTCTATGCTAAAGGTCCCTAATTTTCTTCAAAAGTCGGACGGTGTGAGGTCTGCGTTTTGCCACCGTGGCTCATTCATATAAATTCATCCTAACCGTTCATTAATCGGAATTTTATGTTTTTTGACAAAAGTTCCTTCCGGCTTTGTTGATCTTATTTATTTATAAGTTGATTCGAATTGTTAATTCCATTTATAACTATCAATACCTATCATGATCATAACATCATCTTAAATTCATGACCTAGAGAATTTCATTGGACCGGAAACGATCATCATGTTCACTCATTTTAGGGCAAGGCATTCTTCATACCTGCAAATATACACAGTGTTCAGCCATACATGGATCAAATTATGCCAAGTAATAGATGAGGCTATTGAGCATATCCATAATTATGAAGAAAAAAAAATAACAAGTATTTTGAGCTCCATTTTGCTCAGAGGCTTTTCAAAAGTGTGACGTTTTTTTCAGAGGCTATTAAAAGGTGTGAAGTTTTCGTTATACCATGTATACATTCTGCAGAGGGAATATACTTCACCCAAGTGTATAGCTTTCTATTTTCGTGTCAATTTATACAGATTTTACGACTGAAGTGGCGTAATCAAATCATGAATTACATGATTAGTTTGACATTTCATCCCTCTTCAAATGTAATACATACCTTTAAAGGTATCTGATTTACTTCCTTGATCCACCCAAATTAAAAAATATAGTGATGAATCATTTTGTATTTTTTTTTACACATTAGCTATAAAGATTGTCATCAAAGATCTCCTTCGCCCCCGTTATAAATTCATGCGAATAACTTTTTCTTCCTGTTTTTTATTCGTTATTAAAATTAAAGGGCTTTATCAGTTCATAGAAGTCATTTAAACATGATATTTTGAATTATGGATAATAACTTTTTTCCTGTTTTTATATTCATGAGGGAAAATTAAAATGCTTTATCAGTTCATAGAAGTCATTGTAATATATACAAACATTTTTACTATTCTAGAGTGTAAAATGAACGTCGACCCCCAAAGGAATATTTTAGTTTTTTTTCTCATGGTTATTCACTCTATACTACACGTATATTTACAAGAGAAAAATAAAACATTACGTCCCAGTCAAATAGAAGCCCCGACTGAGCACGAATCAACACGACTCTTTCTTCGAAGGCACTTAATTCTGAACTGACCAAAGAGTCGTGTTCAATCGTGTTGATTCCGGGCTTCCATGCAAATGGAACTTTAAAAAAAGCGTCTAGCCCCAAAATAATGGTTTTTTTTTAACAGGAGCAGAATAAATAGGTGAGCAAAACTAAAAGAAGTTTGACAAAAATCGGACAAGTGATACAAAAAAAATATGAATTTTTAAGCATTTGAAAAAATGAGCAAATCAGTGAAGATTTTCAGACATGACGCCAATTTGATGACATCATGGGTGCACAACTAACCAGAATTTTCTTTGTATGTATGGTGGAAATTTCATCATTTCTACAGAAAGATACAAATTCTGTATAATTTGGGATCTACATGTCTATCATGTTGATATCCTATAGTTAAAATATTGAGGAAATGATATTATTTGGGGAAAAAGTAACATTTATAACATTGATATGAATACAATAATGGTCGGTTGTGCACCGATGACGTCATCAGTTGCTATGTTTGTCTAACTATTTAATCATTCATAATTTTCATATTAGTTGTCCGATTTTTCTCAAACTTTTTTTGCTTTGTTCATCTGACTTTTCTGCTCCTGTTGAATAAATATCATTTTGGGTAGACTCTTGTTTTAACACCCTGACACGGATAAGACCCGGACAGGACAAGACATATGCAAAAATAAAAAAGTACCCTCTTCTTGACCTTTGGTCACTGTTAACGAATCAATTTTGATTTACCAAGTAGGTGTTGTGGGACTCGACAAAACAGACGGTGTATTTTCATATGACTCCATAATAGGCGGAACGAAGTTTTGATACTCCTGTTCATCTGCATCTACATGCCTATTCCTCGACAGACTTGACGCCGAGCATAGCGGCGCTGACATCGGCGTGGAGACGGTAGACGCCGACTTCGTCAGCGGCGGTCGGTGCGGTAGCTGCAGCGAGCCGCTTCGAGTGATGGAACCGCCTTTCGACGCCGACCCGCCGCGGTTAAGACTGTGGTCGCTAAACGTCGAGAGAGACGGTTGAGTGTTCTCGTAGATCGACTCATCATCGATGTAGCGAGTTGGCGTAGTGGTGAAAAATAACTGACTGAAGCGGTTGAGCTTCTCGCGGAAGAAACTTGGCCGCTGCAATCCCGCGGCGGTTGTGCCCGCGCCGGCGCGATGGTTGGAGTTGCTCCCGGCGGTGTTGGCCTGAAAACGGCGCTGTAGCGGCACGTCGTTTGTGTTATCTTCGGTAGCGACCGCGCGATCTTCCTCGCTCTTGAAGCTACCGCTGTAATCTATTTCATAACCGCGTCGTCGCCTCTTCACTGCACGTCGTATACACCAGATGATACAAACGATTATTAGAAATAGCACCGGTGCTCCACCGGCTGCTAGACATGCTAGTAACAGAACCGATTCCTTTGTCCAGTGCGCCCCCGCGTCGTTTGACTCCGTGATGATCAGTACAAGCGAGGCGTTACGCGTCACGTTAGCGGTCGTCCACGCTACGCAAGTGATGAGCGTCCCGTTGTCCGTCATATTAAGCTTATCAAATGTTAGATATCCATGCCGGTGCTCGATCACGCCGTCTACAAGGATGTGGCGATCACCATCGAATCGGGCATCGTGATCGGCAAACTTTTCCATGCCGTTGACGAACCATTGGTAGGTGACGATCTCCGATTCGGGTTGGCCGTCGCATTTGAACGTGTTGCTCTTACCGACGTGGTGTTCCCCAGGGGAGCTCACTATGTCCACTTCTGGAATGATCGCCAGTGGCGTCAGCGAACAGGTTGATGAGTACAGCACCTCGGAGCCGTTCGTCGCCGCGCACAGGAATTCGATTCCGAAGTCATCCCCAGCAAGTCGCCATTTCACCGTCATCTCGTGACTAGCGGAGAGCTCGCTCAAGTTGCCCGAAGCCTCACGCCGATACCACGCTAGCTGCGGTCTCTCCTCCAGGCCGGCCGTAGAACCGCCGCGTTGCGTCGTTGGAGCATCCGTAGTGCCGTCCAAGGATGCGTTGCTAAGGAGGTTGCTAGGCGGGCCCACTTCTACCATCCAATGACAATCCAGAATGATATACTGACCGACGCGGAAAGGCGTCATATCGTCCTGCGGCGTCGCCGAGCACTCCAACTGATCGCCGAATTGTCCAACAGCAAAACAAACACACAGGACTAAGGACAATAAGAACATCCAACGTTGCAAGCACTCCATCTTCTACACGACTCTTTCCAAAGACTTTCCAAAGATTTGTTTCTAGTTTTCTAGATCAACGATCCAATATCAGTGATTTGATCAACAAAAAGTTCCCACACCGATGACTAAATCATTCCAATTTTCGGATATCATCGATAAATATCATTTCCACTGGTATCAAACTATGAACTTTACTTCATGGTTTACCACTAAGTCCCATATCCAACTTGGTGTCGAAAATAAAAACAATGACACAGTTTTATTCGCTTGATTTGAAGATGACTCACTCCGTTTCCGAGTTCTTAGTATTATTATTATACCACAAAGTATTCCAGTACTTCATAACGCTTCATGAATCAAATTTCTTACGACTCACAAACTAATGTTCCGAATCCAGCTTAAACAAAACAAAGAAACGAAAGCTGTCTTGTCGGCCCAACCAGCCTTTGCTGATTCTAAACTTCTTCCTAGTGATGGTTCATTGTTAACAGATGAAATGTGGTATAAAAATATCAGAATACCTTTGTCTGTGGTGTTACAAGGTTTGGCCTATTAATGGGCTTTTTCACTTGCTGGCTATTTCCGTTATCCTTTTACCCAATTTCCTGAGATTATTTTCCTACAATGTCACATTTGAGCAGACGCCTATATAAAGTGGGAACTTCATACACACGGATCTGGGGTCTGTAACATAAAAGAGATACACTAAATTGAAAATCTATCGTACCTCTATACATGTTTTGCCATAGACTTACGATTAAAATTTTGTCGTCCATTTAATTGTTTCTTTTATGTTAAAGGCCCCTGATGTATTTTTGCCTTTAATAGTCATCCAAAAGTATTTAATGATCTGCCGTTAATGTGTTGAATCATATCGAGTGTATGATGATGACAATAAATTATTGCATATTTCTTTTATTTCTTCATATTTTAGCTGTTTTGAATAGTCATCGAAAAATTATTAAATGATCTGCTTTTAATGTGTTGAATCATTCCGAGTGTATGATGATGACAATTAATAAGTGTACATGTTTCTTTTATTTCTTCATATTTTAGCTGTTTTAAATAGTCATCGAAAAATTATCTAATGACCTGCCTGTAATGTGTTGAATCAGTCCGAATATTTTATGATGACAATAAATCAGTGTATGTTTCTTTTATTTATTCATATATTAGCTATTTTAAATAGTCATCGACAATTATTTAATGATCTGCTTTTAATGTGTTGAATCATTCCGAGTGTATTATGATGACAATGAATTAGTTTATGTTTCTTTTATGTATTTATATATTATCTATTTTAAATAGTCATCGAAAAATTATTTAATGATCTGCTTTTAATGTGTTGAATCATTCCGAGTGTATTATGATTACAATGAATTATTGTATGTCTCTTTTATTGCTTCATATTTTAGCTCTTTTAAATAGTCATCGAGACATTATCTAATGATCTGCCTGTAAGGTGTTGAATCATTCCGAGTGTATGATGATGACAATTAATTAGTGTATGTTTCTTTTATTTCTTCATATTTTAGCTATTTTAAATAGTCATCGAAAAATTATTTAATGATCTGCCTTTAATGTGTTGAATCATTCCGAGTGTATAATGATTACAATGAATTATTGTATGTCTCTTTTATTGCTTCATATTTTAGCTCTTTTAAATAGTCATCGAGACATTATCTAATGATCTGCCTGTAAGGTGTTGAATCATTCCGAGTGTATGATGATGACAATTAATTAGTGTATGTTTCTTTTATTTCTTCATATTTTAGCTATTTTAAATAGTCATCGAAAAATTATTTAATGATCTGCCGTTAATGTGTTGAATCATTCCGAGTGTATAATGATTACAATGAATTATTGTATGTCTCTTTTATTGCTTCATATTTTAGCTCTTTTAAATAGTCATCGAGACATTATCTAATGATCTGCCTGTAAGGTGTTGAATCATTCCGAGTGTATAATGATGACAATGAATTAGTGTATGTTTCCTTTATTTCTTCATATTTTAGCTGTTTTGAATATAGTCATCGAAAAATTATTTTCAATGATCTACCTGTAATATGTTGAATCAGTCCCAGTGTATGATGATGACAATGAATTAGTGTATGTTTCTTTTATTTCTTCATATTTTAGCTGTTTTAAATAGTCATCGAAAAATTATTTAACGATCTGCTTTTAATGTGTTGAACCATTCCGAGTGAATAATAATGACAATGAATCAGTGCAAGTTTCTTATATTCCTTCATAATTTGGCTGTTTCCATTGCAATGAGACCAGCAGCTAGTGTCGCGTGCCTGACACTGGTGAATGGGATATCCAGCCGATTAATATATATGTTTTGTTTTTTAAATCATGTATTCTCTGTACATATTTGTATTATTCAATTTGTTTGTATTTGTAAACATTACTGTTTTTATTGAATATGAAAATAAATACCAACGCATAACATATTAACAGATCAAGCTTGTACAGATAATAACAGACATAAATATATTTTTAACAAGTGAAACGCCGCCTGGCAGTCTCGCCTGCATTGCGCGATTTGTTAATTATAGCAATATGCTTTCTATAAAGATGGTGCGAGTTTGATGAATATTGGGCAAGGGGTTTTGAAATTAAAGCCAAGGTTACGTTTTCAGGTTACGATTTCGGAAATTTGATCTCGAAAATTACCTGAAAATTGCTCTGTACTATTTGGATTACCCAACGGACCTATTGTGCAAGTTTGATGAAAAGCGGGCAAGGAGTTTTTGATTTAGAACAATTCTAAATTAATGACGCCACCGTCGCCGTCGGAAAAAGCGGCGCATATGTCTCGATTCTGCTACGCAGGCGAGACAAAAATCATTCTTCATTGTCATGATTGTGAGGCACCCTCAAGGCACATCTCATTTTCAGTTCCCCTCATACAAAGTTACCGGGGAAAACTACTAATTACGTTAATGTATTGAATGCAAGAACAAGTAATTTGAACAATCGATATATACTTGCTCATACACAAGGATCGAATCTGAGCTGGTNACATCATCTTAAATTCATGACCTAGAGAATTTCATTGGACCGGAAACGATCATCATGTTCACTCATTTTAGGGCAAGGCATTCTTCATACCTGCAAATATACACAGTGTTCAGCCATACATGGATCAAATTATGCCAAGTAATAGATGAGGCTATTGAGCATATCCATAATTATGAAGAAAAAAAAATAACAAGTATTTTGAGCTCCATTTTGCTCAGAGGCTTTTCAAAAGTGTGACGTTTTTTTCAGAGGCTATTAAAAGGTGTGAAGTTTTCGTTATACCATGTATACATTCTGTAGAGGGAATATACTTCACCCAAGTGTATAGCTTTCTATTTTCGTGTCAATTTATACAGATTTTACGACTGAAGTGGCGTAATCAAATCATGAATTACATGATTAGTTTGACATTTCATCCCTCTTCAAATGTAATACATACCTTTAAAGGTATCTGATTTACTTCCTTGATCCACCCAAATTAAAAAATATAGTGATGAATCATTTTGTATTTTTTTTTACACATTAGCTATAAAGATTGTCATCAAAGATCTCCTTCGCCCCCGTTATAAATTCATGCGAATAACTTTTTCTTCCTGTTTTTTATTCGTTATTAAAATTAAAGGGCTTTATCAGTTCATAGAAGTCATTTAAACATGATATTTTGAATTATGGATAATAACTTTTTTCCTGTTTTTATATTCATGAGGGAAAATTAAAATGCTTTATCAGTTCATAGAAGTCATTGTAATATATACAAACATTTTTTTCTAAAGTGTAAAATGAACGTCGACCCCCAAAGGAATATTGTAGGTTTTTTTTTCTCATGGTTATTCACCCTATACTACACGTATATTTACAAGGGAAAAATAAAACATTACGTCCCAGTCACATAGAAGCCCCGACTGAGCACGAATCAACACGACTCTTTATTCGAAGGCACTTAATTCTGAACTGACCAAAGAGTCGTGTTCAATCGTGTTAATTCCGGGCTTCCATGCAAATGGAACTTAAAAAAAAGCGTCTACCCCCAAAATAATGTTTTTTTTAACAGGAGCAGAATAAATAGGTGAGCAACACTAAAAAAAAGTTTGACAAAAATCGGACAAGTGATACAAAAAAAAATGTGAATTTTTAAGCATTTGAAAAAATGAGCAAATCAGTGAAGATTTTCAGACATGATGCCAATTTGATGACATCATGGGTGCACAACTAACCAGAATTTTCTTTATATGTATGGTGGAAATTTCATCATTTCTACAGAAAGATACAAATTCTGTATAATTTGGGATCTACATGTCTATCATGTTGATATCCTATAGTTAAAATNATTGGTCGTCTTTTGTTTTTGCTGAATGTATTTTCTTTAATAAGTTTTATATTATTTGTGTTATGTGATTTTTATGATGTCAGTTTATGATGCATTCTTTACGTAATTTCGATTATTGGAAATAAATACTTCTAAATACAAAAAAATGAAGAGTATGTTATGATATATGTATTTCCCAATAAAACTTTGTCGAAAATTCACAAAAACTCCTTTGAAGTTATGTTGTCCGAATAAAAAAAAATGCTCAAGTTTGTACTAAACACGATAATAAAGTATATCCACAAAATTAGGTCGAACGCCAATTCAATGCTCCTTTGCAATGCTTAAAATCAGAACCAGCTTGTGATTGTGATGTCCGCACAGTACAATACATGACGCACGGATCTATTGTACAATGACACACTTAATTCTTCGAAAGTGTTTCTAATTCTGTTATTATTTTTTTTGCATTAAATCGTTGAACATATTTAAATGAAATTGAGGTGACATTTGTTCTCCTCTAAACTCGAGTGAAATTACAAACAAACCTTATCAAATTATTTAAAGATAACTCTAGAGGTACGCTGTAATAATAACAAAATAATAATTACGTATCAAAATATTTTGATTTTTCTATGCTTGTCGGGAAGGAGGTGACTGGTTGGGACTGCGGAACTGCCGGGTATGGGGAAGGGAACTGGAACCCCCACCCCCTCCTTTTCTTTCATTCGGCAGGTGAGTTCGAATATTATGACAGGTTATACAAAATTAATTGTTGGCCCACAGCTCCTGAGTTTTGCAACTAGAAGGGGGTGATACTCTTTGTACTGCCTTGATGTGGGGGAGACAGGGTCCGCACCGATGCGCCTTCACTATTTTTGTTAATTAATCAATTAGCTTGTTAATAATTGTCTATTCATCTATCTATTCATCTGTTTGTTTGTTTGTTCGTTTGTTCGTTCGTTCGTCCGTTCATTCATTCATTTATTCATTCATTCGTTCATTCATTTATTTATTTATTTATTTATTCATTTATCTATCTATATATTTGTTTATTTAACTATTTCTCTATTTATTTATTTTCATCTATTTATTTGTTTATTAGTAATATTTATTCAGGGAGCCCAATCAGCGATCTCTGCTTTCACATGGGGTCCTGAGCATAAAAACAGCAATACATATTTACAAAGAATATTGAAGAGTAATATTGAAGAAAATTGACATTAGTAATAGCAAATTAGATAGTAGATACATATTATTATGTAATAGATACATGTAATGAATTAAGGCCTAATTGTGAGAGGTGTAGTTATGAAAATACACTACTTCTGTTCAATATTTGACCTTTTGTAGAAACACCTGTAGTTTCCTGAACTGATTACTCTGTAATCATTGCCTTGCATAAAAGTTCACCTTCGACCTACTAAACAATGGTTCGGTTCACACTAAAGCCGAAAGCTCAATGTTTCAGAAACTTAATTGGACAGTCCTCTTGAAGCTTACTACATACAGCGCGAAGGCGAGCTAGTAAAAGTTGCATTTTCATCTTTTTATTGCGACCAAAATGAGGCGTCTTGGCGAGTTGAACAACTTGCCTTCGCGCGCATGTATAAGCTTCCGTAGGAGTTTCTGAAACCTTAAGGTTTTGGATTTTAGTGTGAACCCTACTGTTATCACACATTTTCATTGTCTCTCAATGGCACTATGGACTTTGGTTACAAGGAAAGTGGATAAAATACACAGCTCGGTATTCAAGCATTCACATTGGTAGGTTTCAGGCTAGAAGGAGAAACCTTAATGTTTCAGAACGACAAATTTCCTAGGGGTTTCGTTTTGGTTGAAAAGGCAAGTAGGCGACTTGTACAAACTCACCTTGGCGCCTTGTTTGAGAATAAAAAGTGAGAATGCAACTTGTTGTAGCTCCCTTGGCATGCGTGGGCGCTTTTTTCTGACGAGAAGATGAAAAGGCAACTTGTACAAACTCGCCTTGGCGCCTTGTGTAAGTCGAGAAGGTGAGAAGGCGACTTGTACAAACTCGCCTTTGCGCCTTGTTTAAGTCGAGAAGGTGAGAAGACGACTTGTACAAACTCGCCTTGGCGCCTTGTTTAAGTCGAGAAGGTGAGAAGACGACTTGTACAAACTCGCCTTTGCGCCTTGTTTAAGTCGAGAAGGTGTGAAGGCGACTTGTACAAACTCGCCTTTGCGCCTTGTTTAACTCGAGAAGGTGAGAAGACGACTTGTACAAACTCGCCTTTGCGCCTTGTTTAAGTCGAGAAGGTGAGAAGACGACTTGTACAAACTCGCCTTGGCACCTTGTCTGGGACGAGAAGGGGGAGAAGGCGACTTGTACAAACTCGCCTTGGCGCCTTGTGTAAGTCGAGAAGGAGAGAAGACGACTTGTACAAACTCGCCTTTGCGCCTTGTTTAAGTCGAGAAGGTGAGAAGACGACTTGTACAAACTCGCCTTGGCGCCTTGTCTGGGACGAGAAGGGGGAGAAGGCGACTTGTACAAACTCGCCTTGGCGCCTTGTGTAAGTCGAGAAGGTGAGAAGGCGACTTGTACAAACTCACTTGGCGCCTTCTGTAAGTCGAGAAGGTGAGAAGGCGACTTGTACAAACACGCCTTCGCGCTGCACGTATATGGTTATTAGACAAATATTTTCCCCTTAATCATGGATCCTCCTACAAGTATGCCGTTATCAGTCATCAAAAGAGTACACCTGTTTAACATATTTTATAACGTTTAATACTCGCCTTGGCGCCTTGTTCGAGTCGAGAAGGTGAGAAGGCTACATGTACAAACTAGCCTTTGCATTGCACGTATAAGCTTCCGTAGGACTGTCTTCTTGATGGTTAGACAAATATTTTCCCCCTAAATCATGGATCCTTCCATGCCATTATCAATCATCAAAATGATGCACCGGTTTCACATATGTTACATAATGTTTTACTGTGATTTCGTCTGTGTGTTGACGGAGTGACGGGAGCCGAAGGGTATTGTTGCGTGAAGACAAAGAAATCCTGACATAGCGCCAATTCAACGGGATACATTTCAATGGATTCGTAACGCATTTCGTGTAACAACACCCTCTGGCTCCCGTCACTTCGTGAAAACACGGACGATATGGTTATTTTGTCAAATCTCTTTGTCATTCATCTTCATAGTTTGACCTTAATTCTCACTTCATCTGTAATAACCATTCGCCAGAATTCACCAGAAGTTCATTTCCTAGCGACACACCCACAGACCGGAAACGAATGTGTCATATAAAGACATCGGTATGATCCAATCAACAGTTGTCAAAAGTACAGAGAAGTGACACCTTTCAATTTACTTCATGTGATCCTACATCAACAAATCGCTACTTTGCTCATGTTTAAGCCCTGGTCACATAGGGCCCCGGAAGAAACACGATTCACCCGGACTCTTTGTTAATTCACAGTTAAGTGCCTCAGAACAACGAGTCGGGGTGAATCGTGTTGCTTCCGGGGCTCTATGTGAGGGCTTCAACTTTTTTGTTTGAAGGTACAGGTATATCATTCCCGAGTTTACGCTCGACAACGGAGCGGCTCAACGACGGGAAAATTCGTCAGATTCCTGAGTTCTTGCTAACCCGTCCTTATTCCCTCCGTTGCTCTAACTTCTGTTACGCTACGCGCTCAACGGCAGTATGCAAATTGAGTGTGACGAGCTTTCACGTCGAAATCCAAAGATTTGCATAATAGGCACGTGATATGCTTGGCCGCATCTGATTGGCTACGTTCCTGCATCTAAGACGGGCGTGGGATTGAGCAAAAACCGTTGTATTCTGCTCTTCGCCGCTGTTGTCACTGGCAACCAGCGAAGCCGACTTAAACGGGTCGAAAATGGTATTGATCAGCGATTTTGCCGTTCGTGATGACGGTGCGTAACCTCGCTATTGAACATTCATAAAAGGATGACATTTTCGTTTTTCGTCATTCGTGGATATCGAATTTCGGCGGCCCTAAAGTGACACTAGCGAGGTTACGCATCGTCTCCACGAACAGGAAAATCGCTGATCAATACCATTTGACCATTGTCTAGGTCGGCTTCGCTGGTTGCCAGTGACAACAGCGGCCAAGAGCAGAATTGTACAACGGTTTTTGCTCGATCCTGCGTCCATCTTAGATGCAGGAACGTAGCCAATCAGATGCGGCCAAGCGTATCACGTGCCTATTATGCAAATCACGTAACCTTTACCGCGGTCTTTGGATTTCGGCGTGAAAGCTCGATTCCTGACGTCAGTCAATTTGCATACTGCCGTATTAAGAGGGTAGCGTAACCATGGTAACAGAAGTTAAGAGCAACGGAGGGAATAAGGACGGGTTAGCAAGAACGCAGGAATCTGACGAATTCTCCCGTCGTTGAGCCGCTCCGTTGTTGAGCGTAAACTCGGGATTGATAAACAACATCAAATTGGGTAAAGCACTTATCATTTGATGGAACAGTTAACCAAATGAAGAAAATGAATTCTAGAAGGGCGGCAGCTGTTGCGGCGAAAAATGTCATCATTAATGTCCCCTTAGTGCTTCAGAAAAAATTTAAAATGCCCCCAAATTTCACCAAGTAGCACCCATCGGATTTTAGTTTAGTACCCCCTAGACCATCATATTCAACAAAAAAGAAACAGCGTTATCATGGTATGGTTGGATAAAAACGGTCAATAGACCAGTTTCGTAATGTATTCAAATTTTATGCACGCTTCTTTGTCAAACGCACAATGACCAACTATCTGCTCATCTGCTATTAAATGATTATATCTCAATAGAAGGAATGTGGAAAGCGTGCAGTGGTTGTTGCTAGGTTGGTAAAGCTACACTGTTTGTCCAACCTAGCAACGTTAATGTTGCAAGTAGCATTCTGACTATAGTATTGTACTCCCATTATTTTCTAACTGTGGAAGACATAGTTTGATTTTGGGCAGACGTGAATTACGAAAGTGGTCTATTCTCTTCGGCTAGAAGTGGATTAGGCCGGTTTACTAATACTTTTAAATTAATGCCAGTTTCTTGCCCACGACCGTAGTTACGTGGTATTCCTTAAACTGGTTTGTTACAATCGAAGTACAATACTTGGAATCCGATTTGCATATATTACTTGTTGCTATGTCGGGCAAGCTTTCGGGTTTTCAAGAACAACCTTTGTGGACAATAGACCAATATCGTAATGTATTCAAATTTTATGCATGCTTCTTTGTCAAATGTACAATGACAAACTATTTTTTCAGCTGTTGTAAAAGAATATTATTTCAATAGAAGGAATGTGTATAGCATACATTGGTTATTGCTAGGTTGGTCAAGCTTCAATATTTGTCCAACCAAGCAACATTAATGTATGCAAGTAGCTTTGCACTTTTGCACTCTCATTAGTTTTGACAGCCAAACCAACCCTCCTTGGTCAGAATCGACGTACTATACTTGGAATCCAGTTTGCATATCACTTGTTGGTATGTCGGGCAAGCTTCGAGCAAGCTTTCGGGTCGTCAAGAACAACCTTTGTGGACAATTAAAGAGCTCATAAAATTTGCATCTATTACGCCCTAGTCACATTGAGGTCCGGAAGCAACATGATTCAACACAACTCTTTGTTCAGTTCTCAGTTAGCTGCCTGCGTTAAATCATGTTGCTCCAAGGGCCCTATGTGACTGGGGCTTTAGCAAACCTGCCTGAGGACCAGGACAAAATAACCAACCTCGTTCAAGCATTCACAATAGCTTTATGATCACAAAAAGAAAATCCTAGGTGCGACTACTGTTCAAAATTTTCCACAGAATAAGGAAAGAAAATTCTTTTCTGTCCTTCGAGCTATTGTTAATGCTTGAATGGAGGTTGTTCACTTTGTCCCAGGTCTTAGTGCCTTCTACTCAGTGTGTAGTGGTTCTGACTTTTGCCTCTAAACTAGAGGGCTGGTGGTTTGAATCTCACTCATTGTGTTAATTTCCTTCTGTAAGAATTCCATCCACACTGTGCTGCACTCAACCCAGTTGAGGTGAATGGGTACCTGACAGGAACATTTATTCCTTGAGATGCTATGTGCGCTAGTGTACCCCGGGCTAAAGCCAGGGTAATATTAATACAATGATATCATTCGTGATCTTCTGACATGCTTTGCAAGGATCCCATTAACTCTGGAACTAGTGAAGCAGATCCAATAAAATTTTACTGTAAATTGAAAGTTGCCAGTGACAGCTTCATACCTCAGTTCTACTATATCATTGAGTTACTATCCGTAACTCTAAATGGTCGGGGACATCGCCACAACATTTTGCGACGATTGTGCAACAGAAATCTGATGGGGGGGGGGGGGGGG
>BQKZ01002875.1:49335-63266 GCA_036244855.1 Temnopleurus reevesii | reverse complement strand
CCTTCAAAAAACCCCCCCCCCCCCCCCCCCCCAAAAAAAAAAAAATAAATAAATAAAATAAAAATAAATAAATAAATAATAAATAAATAAATAAATTTAAACAAATAAATAAATTAAAAAAAAAAAATCTAAAACAGAATTTCTGGTGAATATTGATGTTTTCTCTCTTTATAAAGATACTATTGGTGAAACTGTTTCCAAAATGTACTAGTTTCTATTCTTCATGAGATTTTGAGATTTTTTTCCTTCAGAGTCTAGTCTTTGGAAAAGATTTTTCTTCCCATTATTTCGACTTGGACTTTCAGAGCAACATCCGATTAAAAAAGAACAGATGAACGTAATCTCATTCATTAATAAAGATTTCATTTATTTTAGCATTTAAATTAAACATGTATCTAATTACATGGCATGAACATGATTTTTACATTGCAAAGACCAAGTGTTATCTTAACACCATTTGATAAACAAAGAATAACACTGCAGTTCTAGAACATTATTTTATTAATTATCTTAACACCTGAACCAGATTGTTGTTTTAATTAATTTTGCGTCCCTTTAATTTGACATGCATCTATACATTATTTTCACGCTGTAAAGGGCAAACAACATTTGAGTTATACATTGGTGCTACTTACACTTTTAAGAGCGCAGGGTGCTACAAACCCACTTGCCTGCATGCCTAGGCCAATAAAATTAAGCTAAAAAAGTAAATGAAAGCATCACTTGCCCAATTTATACTAGTTTTCCTCTATATTTGTAATTTGGCATTGACCATCAATTTTGGGCAAGACAAGCTTTTGTCGGGCAAGTGAATTAAAGACTTGGTTGCCCGACTGGGCAAGTGGTGATAACAATTCTTGTAGCACCCTGGAGCAGTGCTTAAAATACAGAATCAAGTGGTGACATACCTAACACTTTGGTCTTTGCAATGTATGACAGTCAATACATATGGCATTTTTGGTAAGAAATTTAATCTAGCACAGCATTGATACCACAAAGAAATTATGATAAATTAAATCTGACTTTATAAATCTTTTTAAAAGGCATGGGCCTTTAAGTCATAGAGTAAGTCAATTCCTGGAATTTTTGTCACTAATTAGAAAGTGGTGCTTACAAACACAAAATAAAATATACACAATGTAATCTATTTAGTCAAACACCAATTCAATGCTCATTTGCAGTGCAATTCAAATTGGAACTGACTTGTCATTGTTATGTCCGCAGAATTCAATACATGGCGTACAAACCTATTGTCTATTGTTCAAGACCCACCATATTTTATGTTATTATTCTATATCGTGTAAATGATTTCATATTTATCACTTCAAATGGCGTAAATTTAGCACAGCTTAGATGTCCAAAAGAAGTTATATATCAATAATACCAAACTTCAGAGACCACTTTTAAAAGGTCTTGAAGTCTTTTAATAAATCAATTCATAGAATATTGTCAATTATCGTAATATAACAGGTTACTGATTAACAACCATTGTTTACTAGATGTATGTTTCTTGCCAGCAAGGGTAGTAATGTGGTATTTCTTTTAAAAAAAGGTCAGTAACGACAACAACAACAACAACAACAACAACAGTTTACATACATTACATGTTGCTATGTCAGGCAAAAACAACCTTGTGAATACAGAATGCATGAAATTTGTATCTTTCTGTAACCAAGCCAATAACAAGCATTATAAGAAGCTAGCATCATGCAACATACATATTACTGATAATTTATATGAAAAAATAAAATGGACTAGATGCAAGCAAAAATAAGAAGATGGAAATTTTGTTCTTTCAATCCATCTTGTTGAAAAATCTATATGACAATACTGATGTCCTTTTTTGATACTTCCAAAAACACTTTGTTTTGTAACAAAAAGCACTAGATTAAAGCACCCTCTTCTTTAAAAAAACAGACGGTCATACATACAGACATACATCGACAAGTACAATGTAATTATAAACAGTTTTTTCATTACTTACACTAACATACATGTATATCAAATAAATATGACAAAACACACTTTCATTGGCAAAGAAAAGATGGCATTAAGTGTACTGGGCAATTTGTCTTAACTAAGGGTACCTGGCAGGAATATTTATTTCTTGAAATGCCAAGTGCGCTGCAGATGGCTGCCGGGCTAAAGCCAGGGTAATGATAATGTTAAGCGCCTTGAGCACTCAGCATAGTGGATATGTGCGCTATATAAATTGCATCTATTAATATTATTATAATGCAATGCATTACACAAGAAACAGGCAGTGTTTTACTTCACACAATGCATATGTTCTCTACTTATGTTACATAGAATCATCTTTTGTTATCTGTTTTCAATTATAGATATGGAAAAAGAAAGAGGCATTGCCAAAATGAAAAACTATGAATAGATTTTAGTCTCTTGGTGAAAAGTAAAACAAAATTCTTTGGACGCCTAAGAATAACTCTTTGAAAAATTGTATCGGTCGATCAAAAAAGGTTTTTTGATTTATATTTATTTTGGAACAGATTTATTGTTGAAAACAAAAACTTAGAATGGAGTAAAAACCCTAAAACGTCTGAAAAAGAGTTATCTGAATTTATTTCACAGGTTTATTCAAATTGTTTATGGAATATGAACTATTAATTCTATTTCTCATATTTTCACTGTGATTTTTTTTAATTTGAGTGAAAGCAAAAGGAAAAAAGTACAGGTTGGTCTCTTTTTCAGAGGGTCCATCGGTTATGGGCATCAAAACAATTTTTGGGGGGCCTTATCATCAAAATTACAATCCTGGGGCCGGCCTGTAACATAAAAGAGATACAATAAATTGGAAATTAATTGTATCTCTTTGATACATGTTTTGCTACAGACTTACGATTAATATTTATCTTAAGTTTAATTGCATCTTTTATGTTACAGGCCCCTGGTCCTACAAACTAAGAAAGATAACACTGGCACAAGCAATTTCACTTTCACTATGAGAGCATTTTGTTATGTGGATTTTACTCTTGTCTTTCAACCAGAAACCCATGATATCAATTTCCTTCAGCTAGAAATTCATCTCAAATAAGCTGCACTCAACCCAGGTGAGGTGAATGGGTATCTGACACGAATCTTCTTCTTGAAGTGCTTTCACGCCGAGATGGCGGCGGGTTAAGCCAGGGTGATAAAAATGCAAAAGTGCCTTGCGACCTGTTCAGAGAAGATATGCGCACTACAGTGTATATAAAGAGTATGACCGTATTTTCATATTTATCAATGTCATTATTATTATTACTCCTAGTTTATTGTTGTTATTGTTATAATTATTATCAGCAGAAAGTACGAAAAATAAAAATCACTTTACACACCACAGAATAATCAATACAGAATAGCAGAAAGTACATGGAAAGAGAGAACAATAAACATAACTGTATACATGTACTTATCACTGTCACACATCTTGATTTTGTTATATTAAAACAAATTATCAAACCAAGTTGTCTGACCTATATGTTATTACTTAAAGATTGATGAATGCAAAAAGAAGAAGGAGGTTACACAACAACTATCAAGATCTCTATGAAAATTGAACGAAGTGTTCCATGGACGCATTATTCCTCTACAGTTTGCCTATGTACGTCATATATTTACTTAGACAAAGGGGGTGTTCTTCAAAATCAACTGCAAATCAACTGCAACTTTGCCAATTGTAACGCGCATTTTCATTCGCGCACGGTATGTGCATCTAACAAAACGCGCATGAAACAATGATTTTGATTGCCAAGTTCCGATCAACTGCAACTTGCGATCAATTACAACTATTGAACAACACCCTCTTAGTGTAGCTTTGGCCTCAGCTGACATATGAGACGGTCATTTTCTTCCAGCTTTGTCTATCAGCGGCTAAGACCTTGATATCCTTCCACTCTTTTAGATCTTTAACATCTCTGCAGACAGTTTGTTGCAGTGCATTCGTGGTCTGCCTTTTCATATTTTGAATCTCAGCTTTTTTGGTTCACCGGTTAGCTTCAAACATTGAATTGAATGAAGTATTCCATGGACTGTTACATGTATTCCTGTACTGTTGCCTATGTAGGTGATATTTTGACTTAGGGGGTGTTGTTCAAAGGTTGCAATTGATCGTAAGTTGCAGTTGATCGTTACGCGCCAATCAAACATCATTGTTTCATGCAAGTCTTGTTAAATGCGCACACCACGCGCAAATGAAAATGCCCATTACAATTTGCAAAGTTGTAGTTGATTTGCAGTTGATTTTGAGCAACACCCGCTTAGACTTATTAGCATTGTCTGACGCATGAGGCGGTCATCTTCTTCTAGCTTTGTCTATCAGTGGCTAAGACTTTGATATCCTTCCACTCTTTTAGATTGTGGTCTGCCTTTTCATATTTTGAATCTCAGCTTTTTTTGGTTGGCCCGGTTACCTTCAAACAATTTTGGATCTATCATCTGATTTTTCTGCTTTTCATCAAAGTAAAATTTTTCTGGCCTAGACCAAGCTTTTAAGTAAAAGTTTTTCTTATGTTCCTATAACTGTAAGAGAAGAATGTGCGCTGTAAATTGCAACCATCAAGAATTGCACACAGTAAAAAATTAGATATTGTCCAACAAAACGGCTAAAGTACAATTAAAACGATATAAACTATTTCCAAAAAGTTAGGTGGGCCACAGACAATAGAACCGTACACCGTGTATTTCCACTGCGCGGACACAACAATTGCAAGCCGGTTCCGATTTGAATAGCATAACAAAGGACCATCGAATTTGCGTTTGACTTAATTTTTCGAAAATAGTTTATATCGCGTTAATTTATTTATCAGAAGCTATTGGTATAAATTGGTAAAACTCAGTGAATAGATTAATCTAAATAAATAAGCATATTTCTGGCTTTGTTCATAAAAAAGTATGACAAAAGGCTTTATAATCAAGTTAAAAAAATACTGTAACAAGCAAAAGCAAATACATATAAATAGCTGGAATACGGAAGTCCTACAGCAGAGGTAAATAGATAACTGTTTTATATAGAGGTAAATAAAGGTGAATACCACAGTATCACCTTTGTACAACTCATGACATGAATTTCCTTCAGCAAGAAATCTATCCAACCATGCAACACTCAACCCAGGTGAGATATATGGGTACCTGGCAGGAATATCTATTTCTTGAAATGCTTGAGCAGAGGTGGCGACAAGCTAAAGCCAATATAAAAATTGAACAACTTTAGCAATCGGAGTGGATTCGTGCGATACATGACTTGTATAGTGGTCGTGACTCTCGCTTTCAACCAGAGGGTCGTAGGTTCGAATCCTACCCATGGCGTCAATTTCCTTCAGCAAGAAATGTATCCAAACGATGCAACACTCAACCCAGGTGAGATATATGGGTACCTGGCAGGAATATCTATTTCTTGAAATGATTGAGCAGAGGTGGCGACAAGCTAAAGCCAATATAAAAATTAAACAACTTTAGCAATCGGAGTGGATTAGTTTGATTTATGACTTGCTTTCCGTATATCAATTATGATTATCATTTATAATAATGTCATCTTACGGTTATAATAGAAATATAGCCACAGGATTTTAACTGGAATACACCACCATAAACTTCCTTGTTCTTTCCCAGATTTTTAACTGATTTTCTAACCTATTCCTTGAATTTTCCCAAAATGGAAATGGCAGAACTTATTTTCTGGGATTTCTAGGTTTATAGAACGTCAACCCTGATCATATTTCAGATAGCACACTACATGTAGAGATGGTTGATTCATCAAGGGATGAATGTAGTGTGCAAGCACATACCCTAGACTTTCGGTGTGTGCATGCGCATAGCATGATACAGGGTATGCATTGTGTGACTACATCACACACATACAGCATTGCTCTAGAAGAGCATGAGAAACACAATGAGACACACAATGCATACACTGTATCACTCTCTGTGTATGCGCACAACGAAACCGAAGGGTCTGTTCTGGCACACTGATGAATGTGCCATTACTTTGTATTTATGTGTACTTTGTTTTTAATATGGAAAATAAAAAAATACAATATACGACATATCACTAGATTCAAACTGTTGAGATACATACAATTTGTAACAAAAACATTTACTTTACTATACTTGGACATAGAGGGAGCTAACCTACTGTCACCTGTTTGCAGCACTTGCGATTAAACCTCGTAAAACCTGCCCTAAAGTGAAAATCTTTAACCTTGTATACTCGTAGGGGTTGTTTTTGCCCCCTTCGAAGAGAATTGCCAGATGGGGAAGCGTTGTACCGTTGGCGTTGGTCATCTCGAAGTAGGTGATGTCTGAATATGCAGCGAAGACGTTGTGGATTTTGAATGGGGCAGACCATGATTGGCAGCCGTCGATGCTGAGGCGGAGTGCGAGGTTTTGACGTTCGATTCGGTCAGCGGGATTGGAGAGGATGACCCATGTTTGTTGACCGATGGTTATTCCTTTGGGTCTTGGGAAGGCGACAACACTTGCCTGTATGAAGGAAGATAAATTGTGTTGGAAACTGGGTTATCAAAAGCTAAAGAGAATTTCATATCATTAACGATCCAAATTTTCATTGTGAACTTTCAAGTTATTCGCTTGATCATTATAATGATCATCAGTCATCAACTTTATCATCATTATCCAACGTCATGATCTATATCATTGTTATCATCATTGCCGTGATACTCACCATCATCATTATCATCACCATTACCATCATCACCATCACCACCACCATCAACACCACACCTGGCATCCATCAGCAGCACGAGCAGTCGTTTCCCTGCTTTTCATTCATCATAATCACCATCACAAACATTGTAAACATTACCATTAACATCACCATCACCACCACCATCACAACGATACCTAAATCTAAAAAGAATTTATCATCATTACTCTTCACAGTTTCATTGTGAACTTTCGAGTTATTCGCTTACTCTACCATAATTATAATGATTATATCAGTCATCAACTTTATCTTCATTATCCAACGTCATGATCTACATCAGTGTTATCATCATTGCCGTGATACTCACCATCATCATCATCATCATCATCACCACAATCATCAACACCACACCTGGCATCCGCCAGCAGCACGAGCAGTCGCTTTCCCTGCTTTTCATTCATCATAATCACCATCACAAACATCACAAACATCATCATCAACATCACCATCACCACCACCACCACCACCACCAACAGCATCACCACAATCACCATCACCACCACCACCACCATCGCCACCATACCTAAATCTATAAAGAATTTATCATCATTACTCTTCACAGTTTCATTGTGAATTTTCAAGTTATTCACTTACTCTACCATAATTATAACCAGTCATCAACTTTATCATCAATATCCAATGTCATGATTTAGATCATTGTTATCATCATTGCTGTGATACTCAACATCATCATCATTATCATCACCATTCTTATCATAATCATCATCATCATCATCATCATCATTCTTATCATAATCATCATCATCATCATCATCATCACCATCATCACCACCACCATCATACCACCACCACCAATATCATCACCACTACCACCACCACCATCATCATCATCATCTTCATCATCACTACCACCACCATCAACACCACCAACACAATCATCACCATCACCATCACCATCACCATCATCATCACAATCATCAACAACACCCTCATCATCACCACCATAATCACCATTACAAACAACACCACCATCACCACCACCAACACCACCAACATCACCATCACCACCACCCCCATCACCATCACCATCATCACTACTACCAGCACCATCAACACCACAACACCACCAGCATCATCATCGCCATACCTGACACCCGCCAGCAGCACGAGCAGTCGCTTTCCCCTGCTTATTCATCTTCCACCCCGGTTCTATCAGCTCGTCTTTTAGGAGAGTCTTCGATAGCGTGGCTCCCCCGTCAAAGCTGTATGTGACTGCCCTCGCTTGTTGGAAGTTCAGCGTCCTGCTGTTGAGGCTGACAACACCCTTGTCCAATTCTACGGCCTGAAATGAAAATATAAACGTAAAGATAAGGTTTGGGAGAGTATCGCTTCAAATATCTAATTTCTTTGTGAGCTACAGTAAAAAAAAAAAATATCACAACATTGCAGTTTTTCGATAGCAAATTAGAGCATGTTCATAGTTTGTTTGAATAAGATCGACCAAAAAATGACTTAATTATCACAAGACAAAAATGAAAAATGAATGGTAACTCACAGACACACCCCACACAATACAACAAGACACTCCATCCACCCGCCCTGGTCGACCTGCGCTCGATTCATATTGGCACTCTGTAGGACTAACTGCAGATCGGCATAACGGCTGATTGGCATTATTAGACATCAGAATACGTGCAAAAATCTTCTCCTAATTTTGTACACTGTGACGTACAAACGAATTCTAGACAAGCTATGAATAATTCTAGAGTCTTATTCTCTCTACATCAAACAACAAATGATCTGTTGAGATTGAGAAGGCGTTCCCCTGTTTGGGAGGCTAATGCACGCGCAATGCCTATAACATCAGAAAAATGCAGATTTTTCTTCCCTAAACACCATCAGAGGACCTGATGCTGCGTCTAAGAAAAAGACCACAGTTTCATAATAGTTAAGTTCAGGAATATTCAAAATAAAGTAGAAAACAAACATGATTTTTCAAGTAAGAAACCTGGAAAAGTGAAACGCAAATGCACGATTGGCCGTAAACGTAATTGGTTATCCTGACTCTCACATGATTTTACAGTGAAAACTGCAAAGCAAGCACCATCTGCGATTCTTAATTTTCATTTATTGTTGATGATGAAAATTACATTATTCCATTTCAAATACACCACTCAAATAAAGCAACAGAACACTCATAAATGTGTAGATAAATTTTAATCAATGTTGTTTATATCTGGAAATAATCAAATGCAACTGTTTGAATGACATCAGACAAAAATCACTTTTACATGTTAGTGATATCAATTGCTATTAAATGATGTCTCTTGCTCGAGTAAACATTACAAAAAACATGACCATTTTGGAGTGGTACAATATAATGGATTTTCAAAAATATTTTCTTCCCTTGTTATTAGTGTAAAGCCCAATGCATATGTTACGACTCAACCACCTTATAACCCGTAGTGTAGTGTAGTGTAGTGGTTCTGGCTCTCGCCTTTCAACCAGAGGGTCGTAGGTTCGAATCCCACCTATGGCGTCAGTTTCCTTCAGCAAGAAATTCATCCACATCGTGCTGCACTCAACCCAGGTGAGGTGAATGGGTACCTGGTAGGAATTTATTCCTTGAAAAAGCTGATGTGCCTGATAGCTGCACTGCTAAAGCCAGGGTAATAATGCTGCAATTGTAGAGCGCTTAGAGAATTCTAATAAAGAGCTGATAAGCGCTATATAAAAGCCGTTCATTATTATTATTATGATGAAATGACTCTGGTGAGATTGCCCGTCTCACACAATACATACCTTTAGAGATCTTCATATCAGAGAGCATTACGGGTACTTTTTTAGTACGGAAGTGACTTCACGCAGTGTTAACAATGCGCACACCAGTGTACACCAAAAACTACCCAGAATGCTTCCAGATATGAACAACTGTAAAGGTGTAGCGGCACGTATTCTAAGAAAATTGCAAGGCTGGTCGCAAGGATTTGACATGTTGAATTCTTACGATCGAGTCATATGCTCACTGCCAATCAGACATGAGCAATGATTAGGTTGATTGCGACGTTACAATGAAAATGATATAATGGAGGTGTTGTGGTATAGTGGTTCCGACTTTTGTCTTCCAACCCGAGGGTGATAGGTTCAAATCCAAACCATGGCGTCAATTTCCTTCAGCAAGAAATTTATCCACAATGTGCTGCACTCAACCAAGGTGAGGTGAATGGGTGCCGGTAGGAGAAATTCCTTGAATGCAGTGAGCGCTGAATGGTAGCCATGCTATAGCCGGGTAATAATGCACAGAGCACTTAGAAACACTTCGTATTAAGCGCTATATAAATGTTGTGTATTATTATTATTATATTATAAAATACAGGCGTGTCAAGCGTTACATTTAGATTTTCATGTGTATTTTACTCCTGCGCAGCTACAAATTAAATGCTCAAAAGAAAAACCCATCATGGAGCCCAATCGCAAGGTGTGCAGAGGCAAGACCTACAACTGGCTTACAATCCAGTGCCGTGGTGTAGTGGCCATGACTCTCGCCTTTCAACAAGAGGGTCGTAGGTTCAAATCCAATCCATGGCGTCGATTTCCTTCAGCAAGAAATTTATTTGCATTGTGCTGCACTCAACCCAGGTGAGGTGAATGGGTACCGGTAGGAAAAATTCCTTGAATGCAGTGAGCGCCAAATGGTAGCCATGCTATAGCCGGGTAATAATGCACAGAGCGCTTAGAAACACTTCGTATTAAGCGCTATATAAATGTTTATGGTCCGCTCATATAAAGGCACGCGTAATAAAAAGGCACGCATTCAAAATGCGCGTTTTATCTATGGCAAATACGCGCTAGAAAAACTCTGTGGCTTGTCTATGCATGGGACTAAGGAAGCCTTTGCGAACGTAAATTTTTGCTAGTGCAGTCAAGACTTGGGCACAAAATCGTTAGTTTTCTTTAATACCAATGGTTTTATACTATTTCATATTAATCTCTAGAATTTTTATGACATTAGGAAGTAGAAAATATAGCAATAAAAGTTCATTATTATCGTTTATTTGATCGGCAAAAGAGCAGTGCGTGCCTTTAAATGTGTTCCAAAAACTACTACAGTTTGAAAGACGTTGTCGGAAACTGTTCCTCGTAGACGATTTTGGGGCTTTTTCTGTTCAATATTTATATCTTCATAATCTTCAGAATATTCTCCTTCGAGTGATACCAGATTCAGTGATTGAATGATATATTTTACTGATTTATATTTGCTCAGAAATAAGGTGCGTGCCTTTATAGACTTCCATCATATTATTATTATTATTATAAAATACAGGAGTGTCAAGCATCACATTGAGATTTTCATGTGTATTTTACTCCTGCGCAGCTACAAATGAATTGCTAAAAAAAACCCATCAAAACGCAATCATGGAGCCCAATCGCAAGAAACAAGGTTTACGACTGGCTTATGATCCAGTGACATCATCCAGTTACAAACCAGTCAGGGACTGAATGTAAAAATTTCCAGGGGAGCTACAGATAGCTCTCCTAGAGGGTCTCAAGGAGAGTTTTAGGGGAGCTAAATTGTGTCTTCGTGTAGTAAAATTGGGGTTACAAGGGGCTCAACAAATCACTCCACTAAAAGCATTTAAGGGGAGCTTTAGGAGAGCAATCGCTCTCACTCCCCTTAAAACTTATGCCCTGCCAGTCGTAAGGTGGTTGAGTTGTGGCATGTACGGTCGGCTTAACCAGCAAACATTAGGCAGTTTCGTTTGAAAGTAATGCACTTACCATGACTTCATTCGGATGAATTGGAATTTTGAAAGCATCCCGTCCAAATCGTGTTCTTCCGCCGACCGTCCAAGTATTCCCTCCATCGTCGCTAAAGATAATCCGATTGTAGTTACTGCAGTTTTGGCACAGTCCATGAAGCGATTCTGTGCATAAGAAGGAATGAAAATGAAGATTCCATTACATGAAAACTTAAACAATCTAGCTCTGTAAGAATTTTGAAAGCATCCCGTCCAAATTGTGTTCTTCCGCCGACAGTCCACGTGTTCCCTCCATCGTCGCTAAAGATAATCCGATTGTAGTTACTGCAATTTTGGCACAATCCATGAAGCGATTCTGTGTAGAAAATGAAAATGAAGTTTCAATAATATAAAAACTTTTAATAACTCATCCCTGTGAGAATTTTGAAAGCATCCTGCCCAAATCGTGTTCTTCCGCCGACAGTCCATGTGTTCCCTCCATCATCACTAAAGATAATCCGATTGTAGTTACTGCAGTTTTGGCACAATCCGTGGAGCGATTCTGTGCAAAAGAAGATGAAAATGAAGATTCAATAATATAAAAAGTTGAACAAGCTAAGCTTTTCTTTGGATGCCTCTGTTTTTCCTCAACATAATTTCAAATGCAACGTGTTTATATATTTGTACCATATGTCATAATATTTAATATTTGTTATTTTGTCTTACTTTTATATTTTTCTTTTATATCCATGTAAATTTTTGTTAAATTGTAATTGTTATGATTTGAGTGAAAAATAAAAAATATCTGAATCTGAATCTGTAAGAATTCTAAATGTGTGAAATCTGAATCATGTTCTTCCGCCGATAGTCCACGTGTTCCCTCCATCGTCGCTAAAGATAATCCGATTGTAATTACTGCAGTTTTGGCACAGTCCATGGAGCAATTCTGTGCATAAGATAATTGAAAATGAACTTCTAATAACACACAAACGAAATTTTTTTTAAACATGTCTGATTCTTGTTGATTCACCAACCGTCAACATGTTTCCACCATCATCACTAAAGATATTAAACCCAATTGTAGTTACTGCAGTTTTGGCACAGTCCATGGAGCGATTCTTCGCATAAGAAGAAATGAGGATGAAGTTTCAATTCCATAAAAAGTTTAAAAATCCAGCACTGTGAGAATTTTGAACATATTCCATCCAAATTCTGTTAATACTTTTGTCCGTTCACTGGCTCTGCGCATGTGCATCTTTACTGCGGAAAAGTATTGAATTGAATTTTTTTTTAGGCTTCTTTACGAGATGAAATATCTGTAAGCATGTTCATCCCAATCAACAATATACAATATAGCTTGATAGGTCATGAATATGCATATATGAGATTAAAATTTTGAGAAATTAGAGAAATACTCACTTCCCCTCCTATCCTGTGTGAAGTAGTTGCACGGGACAACAATTCGACCACACTTCAGCTGAATACTGTGCCCTGGCCCTGTAAAACCAATATGAATAAGGAATAAACATTATCAATTGAATGCTTTTTGTGTTGGGTAGATAAATAATTGAAATACTGCATAAACTGAAATTTTTGCTGAGGTTTTATTTTTGCTAACTTCGCGGATTTGGCCTCGTGAAAATTTCCACTCTGTATGATGCACATTCATAGGTGTACAAATACTGTCAAAAACGTGAAAATAACAACACGCCAATGTGTCAAACTGGTCCAAAATCATGAAAATATCTGTATGCTAAAATATTGGCTTATACTATAATTCTTGCCTTATTCATGTTGGGATAAAGCAAGAATTATTTCAATTGAATAAACATTAATCTACAAATGAAAAGTATCTCTCTATTGATCTACACTGCAGGGAGTAAACATTAAAACAAGAGAGTTCCCAAAATAATAATTTCTTTAACAGGAGCAAAAAAATTTGGTGAGCCAAACAAAGTTTGAAGAAATTCAGACAAAATAAATGAAAAAGTAGTGAATGTTTACAGATTTGAAAAAAAATAGTAAATTTGTGAAAATTTTCAGAGATGTTGCCAATCTGATGGCACTATGGGTGCACTACTAACCAGAATCTTCTTTATATTTATATTCATGAGCCAAAATTCATCATTTATACAGAAAGATTCAAAGTTTATATTAATGTTAGCATGCAAATCGGGGACCTAGATATTTCTAAGGAATGCATTAGTGACAGTTTTGAGGAAATCCTATTTTAGGGAAAAACGTAGCATTTAATAATAGTAAAAAGTATATAATGAATAGTCAGTAGTGCACCTATGACGACATGAGTTCCAATTTTTCTAAATATCAAATCATTCATAACTTTCTTATTAGCTGTGCGATTTTTCTCAAACTTTTTTTTATTCTGTTCATTTGATTTTTCTGCTTCTGTTGAACAACTATTATTTTGGGGTAGATTCTTCTTTTAGAATTTGTAGACAGCTCTCCTCAAGGCTCTAAAAGAGAATCTAAGGGGGGGGGGGGGGGGGGGGGGA
>BQKZ01002875.1:31153-43039 GCA_036244855.1 Temnopleurus reevesii | reverse complement strand
GGGGGAGGGGGGGGGGTTACGGGTGAACGCACAAAGAGTTAAAGAAAGTAATGTCAAAATATGTAATGCATACACTTTGACGCTGAGGACAATGGGGTCACAATGGCATGGATGGGATCACTTATATCCATGTGAAGCTGTTTTTATGTGTTCTACTTGTGACATCAGAATAGATTTCAATTTATTGCCTAAAATTATCATTTGTTTTTAAATGAGAAGAAATTGTATCAAGTTAAAAAAAAATAGTTTTGCTGGTAATCAATTTGCATACTGTGGTCTAATATTCTAGCTGCATTTCTAGAAAATACTGATGTGCAGATTTATAAATTTTAAAATATGGGGATATTTTACATATTGAGAAGATGGAATTATGAGCATTTTTATGTGATTACTTACACACATTGGCTTGTCCCATTTACTTAACAGATTCCGCTAATTTTAAAATAATGTACATGCATACATTACCTACATGAAAACTAAGACTCCCCAACTATAGAAGGTAACCTGAAAATCTTATTTTTAGAAAAAAAATATTGTGCCACAAAGATGATTTTACTTCCGTTATAATATTTTTAAACTAAACATACATGTACATGTACATGTGTATGTTCATTCTTACAATTTCCTGAAATTTACCAATAAAAAATATCTCTTCCCTGTACAAACAAGTGGTTTTCAACTTAAAAAAAACAAGAATCATTTTGATTTGATTAAATTTGATTCATTCATTTTCCCATTTCATTAACTCAAGATGGCAAAAGATAGTACAATAGAATATAAACTGTACAAAACAATAGTGAAAAAATATATTTTACGAATAGACTTACTAAACTGCCAACAAATTTAGACAGTATCGCAAACATAGTTCTTTTTTGGAAAAAATAACTGACAAGCAAGTTTTAGATTATCGTATTTGGCAGTTGGTAAGAAAGAGGAAGGATGTTTAGTGATTTCCAAAGGAACTCCAAATCTGTATGATTTCGTGATAAAATAAATCCTTGTGTACAGATCTAAAATATGATGTATGTAATAAAACCAAGATTGGCAAAATACTTGCCAGTCTCTCTCAGGCGGAGAGCCTAAAATTAAAACCAAACAGGTTAGTGCGCCATTCGCAATGTTGTGTGTCTGTCCTCAGAAACAGATTTCCTTTTAAAACAAGTGTCTACCCCAAAATGATATTTTTTTTTCAACGGGGGCAGGAAAAATTGATAAGAACAAACGTTTGAAAAAGATACAATGTAGGACAGGGGATAACGAAAAGTTATGCATTTTTAAAGATTTTGAAAAATGAGCAATTCTTATTTCCTGACATATTGCCAATTTGATGACATCATGGATGCACTACTAACCAGAATTGTTCTTTACATTTATGGAGCAAAATTCATTTCTCCAGAAATATACAATTTTTTTTATGAGTGTAAACGTGCAAATGGAGGATCTACATATCTATCATAAAGATATCATATTTTGAAGGAAAAAAAGCAACAATTTATAAAATTTATATGAATATAATAAATGGTCAGTTGAAACGTTCATAGCTTTCTTATTACATTGTAGTTATTTTGTAGTAGACTCTTATTTTAAACATCTTGTCGCATTTCGCCACTGAAGAAGAGTGCAAGAGCGAGTGGCCATACCGCCAAGGAAACTTCATTCATATCTGTGTGATTTCCTGCGCTGCTGAAATAAATCCTTTTGAATAGCTTTGCTAAATGTGATGTATAGATAAAATTCTTCAGAAAATAAGACAAGCGGGTGAATTAGATGTTTTCAGACAGCAAACAACTTTTGATCAAGGAGCAATCAAAAGACAGGGGATCATTTCTACTCTGTAAAAGCAGAACCTGTACTTGTAGGGGTATGCATCCCACACGCAAACCTTTTTTTTTTTTGCATGCCCCTTCATTTTGTTAATCATAAAATACATAATTTGGTCCTTCAGAGTATACTTTATCTTTTGAGACAAAATTGCAATACATTGTATATTCTGTAATTATTGTTTTGTACAATTTACATTCAAGTTGCACTACATGTATCTTTTGTCACTTTGCGTTTTAATAATGAAATGGAAAAATGAATAAATCAAATCAAATCAAATCAAAGAAGTACAAATTATGTTTAATATTTACCTGAGCCCCCTCTTCTCAACTCCCCACCTCTTAAAAAAAATCAACTAATAGTTATTTGGATGTTCAATGAGTGTCATTTCTATTAAAAAAAGTATATTATCAACTAATAAAGATCAAGTTATCACAACTATTAATTTCTTTGAACACATTTCATTTTGAAAAAAAAACCACTAAATTATAGGAGGGAAATAAAAACAAAGAATCTCAAGAAATTACTTCGGGTTGTGCTTATCTAGACATTTTTAACCTTAAAAATATTCATAAAACAGCACATGTTATCCGTCTATCACAATAATTTGATCCCCTACATGTACATTGATTCAATCACATACATGTATCTGATGATAAGAGGATGAATGTGTGCGGAGATCCAGTAAAATCTTGCCAACAGATCTAGATAAGTAGCTTAATACTTTACTCTATTTCTAAATGCATTCTACAGAATAGCAATGCTAATTTACCAGATTTGAATGTATCTGACCCTTCTTATTTTAGATTTGAAACTAAGAATAAATGCAAGTTCATGTATATCAGGATGGGAATAAGTTAAAATCTGACAATGATAAAACAAACACACCTCCCAATACACACAAAATCAAAAGACAGTATGAGCAATGAATTTGAGCAAATACTCATCCAAAAATATCAGTCAAAATCTTCTCATCATAACAATGAATGATAATGATAACACAAATTTCTCAAATGACTGTAACCAGATTTAGGCTTTTTGCATGGTCGGGATGGCAGGGAATGAGTTAAAATCTGACATTGATAAAACAACAAACACTGAACACACAAAATCAAAAGACAGTATGAGCAGTGAATTTTAGCAAATTACATGTACTCATCCAAAAATATCAGTCAAAATCTTCTACATCATACAAATGAATGATAATTAACACAAATTCATAATACGTGGTATTTCTCAAATAACTGCAACTAGATTTAGGCTTTTTGCATGGTCGAATGGCATGGAACGAGTTAAATCTGACAATGATAAAATAACAAACACACCTCCCAACACACACAAAATCAAAGGCAGTATGTATTCAGTATGGGTGGGTCAGGGTTAAAAATTAATGGAAACAAGGCAGGAGGGAATGGGAGTTTTGTTATTTCAACGCTATTCAATGAGAATGTTTGGTGAAATACTTTGTCACCCTTCTGTTTGAACTCCTGATCAGGCAAAGAAGGTGGAACAATTGATGGGAATGATAAAAGTTCCTCCCAATCTTCAGGCAACAAAAAATGTTTGGATGCCTTCTATTGCCATTAAAAAAAAAAAAAAACACATCAGTCAGTCGAAAAAGTCAGAAAAGTTTATTTGTATCATTTTTTTAATTTCCCGCTTAAAGTTTGTTGAAAAGTAAATGTCATCTGAAAATATCTTCTCAGGTCATTTTTCACATATTTTTCAATTTTGGTGAAAAGCAAAATGAAAAAAAATGTTTGACTGTGCAATTCTAACATGTACATGTACATGTAGAGCGTCAGTCTTTGGAGAGCATCGAAAATAAATTTGGGGGTCTATTTTGATTTTGTATCACTTTATTGACATAAAGGAATAAGTTTTATCACACATGTACATACACATGGATGTAGTACCAGATACAGGGAGCAACATCCAACTTTTATTTTACAACAAACATAAGAAAAATTTTTGTCAGAAGGATATCTAATAATAATGAAGGCAGAAGCTGAGAGTTCAATGCTATTCAATGAGAATGTTTGGTGAAATACTTTGTCACCCTTTTTGTTTGGACTCCTGATCAGGCAAAGAAGGTGGAACAATTAATGGGAATGATAAAAAATGCAACCAAAATACACTGAGGTCTCTGTATGAAGCCAAAGTATTGTTTGCATGTCCTAAGATGCTATTTTTGAAAAATAACATCGGTCAGTCGGAAAAGTCTTGTTTGATTATTTTTTTTTACATTTTTAAACATAATTCATTAAGAAATAAGAAAATATTTGGAAAGGAGTGAAAATCCAAAAATCATCTGAAAAATCTGCATATATTTATCCACAATTGGGCTGGGTTTTTTTTTTCTATTTGAGTGAAAAGTATTAAAAAACAAATAAGAAAAATTTTCAGTCAGTCCATTTGCAGAGGGTGGTTGAGGGTATCCAAACAATTGATTTGCCTTTTATTAATAATAGAGGAATTTGCACCTATGCAGTGCAAGACTGATTTTCTTAGTTTAATATCTGTTATCACTCTCAAGCTCAGAATGATGGAGCATTGCTTCTTCCCTCCACACAGTGCATACCCTGTATCACTGTATGTGTATGCACACACTGAAAGTCTAGGGTCTGTGCTTGCAGACTACAGAATAATGGAGTCACAGTGGGATTATTTGGTGATAGAGATTGTTCTGAAGTTTAGTGATCACGGCTCTACAAACCCACTTGCCCGCCGATTCTCCTTTCAAATTTGAGTTTAACCAATAAATCAGATTAGCGCCCCCTCTTTGTAATATTGATATTCTGTTTGTTATCGGGCATATGAGGCTATTTCCGAGATTTGACAAAAGAATAATAAAAAGGTGTACACAAAAATTAGATTCTGAAATTTTCATCTAATATTGTGCATGAGAAGATGTCTTTTATCAAGAAAGAAAATGTTGATTAAGTCTGGAGTTTCCTAAGATAAGAATGAGATATTTTGCACATTCTATTAGCTTTTAACCAAAGTCATTCATTTTTCACAAAATCTTTTGTGCAATTCATGAATGTTCATGATACGATATTTCATTTAATTTAGATTTGAAGTAAAAAACATTTCAACAATTTTTGTTCTGTACGAAAAAATTATTTTGTCTTTACCAAGAAATTTATCATTTTCGGTGAGATTCTTCTTTTAAGATCTTTATTGTGTCCTTTTCCCCAATCAAACTGATTATCAGGACAAATATTTTCTCATGGAGCATAACATTTGGCAGTGTGGTGTAGTGGTCTAGACTCTCACGTTTCAACCAGAGGGTCACAGGTTCAAATCCCCCATGACGTTAATTTTCTTCCGCAAGAAATTCATTCAAATTGTGCTGCACTCGACCCAGGTGAGGTGAGGTGAATGGGTACCTGGCAGGATTTTTTTTTTCCTTGAAGTGCAACACGCTACTTAAAGCTGCACTACTAAAGCCAGGGTATTAACGCTACATTATAGAGTGATAGGGACAACAGAAAAAGTCAGCACTTCGGGGCTAAATACATGTAACTGAACTGATTATTTACTCTCAGGTGAACAAATATTTTAACAAAGTGCATGCCATTTTGACAACATTATGAAAGTGGTCGTTCAACTCACATTCCACGTTCTTAGGCCAGGGTGGCGTCACAGGAAGATGAGACTGGTCTAAAAGTTTCTGTAGGACAGGCTTCTCAAGACTGATGCGTTGACCGAGAGATGTGTTCAAGTTACCATTCTGCACAGTGCATGTTTCTGGTGAAAAAAAAAAGAGAGTCAATTAGACAAAAGGATGTCAAGACTTCTGAGAGAAATATAAATTTCTTATACAGTCAAACCTGTCATTAGAGACCATCCAAGGGAGACAAAAAATATGGTCTTTTACAGCAGGTGCTCTCTATAGCCAGGTTCATTTACATGCACATGTTAAATGTGTTTTAGGGAGTCAAGAACGGTGGCCTTTATCGACAGGTGGTCTTTCTGTACAGGTGGTCGCTCAAGCAGGTTTGACTGTACACTGATAAAAGGATGATGAGGTACTGTGAACAGAAGGAACAAAGGACTGGGACAAAGTTAACAACTTCATTCTAGCTCTCACATTTATATTTAGATACACATAGAGGAAGGCAGTTTCCTTTTTATATTCACGAACACTTGTCCACTTTTCTCAATTGAATATTAAGAAAAAAAGCCAGTTCTTTTGTGTACCTCTGGCTATTGTGAATGTTTCCATGGAAGTTGTTTCATTTGTCCCAGTCGTTCCTTCCAGTTGTTCCTTCTGATCACCCATTCAGGACAGGAACAACTTCTAATGTGATATGAATTTTAAGTTTTCCTTGTCCCATTCTTTTGTCCTGTCTGATCACTCTGATATGGTTACACAAGGTCATACACTACAAGTTCAATGGCAGTAACGATGTTGTGAGAAAGAAAACAAGTATCAGGTAGGAATAACAAAGAATGACATCATGCAAAGTTTAGAATAAAAAAAAAACATTGATACTTTCAGACTGATGGCTACATTGTGTTTAATATTCAAAAGTTTGTTTTATAGATTGAAAAGAATGTATTTTGAAACCTATTCCATGTTACTTTATCAAGCTTATCATCTACATGTACATTCATGAGCGTATCTGTGCTGTATCAAAAATAATGCCTCCTGCACCACCTTGCACAGGCATAGACATAAAAAAATTAGCAAAAAACATTTTTAGCAGGCCAGACAAAGCTCTATCTAAATTTGCTAAATTACCACTTGAGACATTCATTTTCTTTTAATAAAACCATATAGAGTAGTAAATATAAACTACACAATCATCAGCCTTATTCTCATCCTTTCATTATTTGCAGTGGTTGCAAAAATGCTGTACAGGTTGCATAAATGTTTCTGAGCATTCTCGCATAATAGTCTAGTCTTGTGGCCAGACAAAAAAGGTCAGGATGGACCATATGGTCATGGTGAGTCAAATCTTTTATCAAAACAAAAAAGACCATCAGTGTAATCATCACCATCATCATCAGCATCAGCATCATCATCATCACCATCATCATCCTCATCACCATCACCATCACCATCACCATCATCATCATCACCAACATCATCATTCTCCTCCTCATCTTACCATTATTTGCAACCGGTGTACTCCTCCTCATGGGTAGTTTCATCTTCTGCTTCAGTCTTTGTATCCGATCGATCTGAGCGCTCTCCAACAGATTCATGTTAGACAATCCCGTCTTGTGGCCCGACCAAAACACAAAGATGGATCCCAAAATGGCTGCCGTCCCTAGGACAAAGATCAGACGTCTCAGGTGCCAGATCCTCATTGTGGATATCTTATGTAATACCATGTGGAAGAGTCTGGCTTTACAAGTGGTTACTTCACAATGTTTTGGAGGACCTTGGATAGAACCTTCATGCCATCTTGTTGGTAGTGATACAAAAGTCACAATTCTGACTCAAAATGTCTGCAATCTGGAAAACAAGAAACGACATTGAAAATCAAAAATAAAATAATCACAGAATTGAATGCATGCACTGTGAGTTGCCTGAACTGTGCTAAATAATAAATAATTATGTGGAGGCGCCGTAGTGTAGTGGTTCTGACTCTCGCCTTTCAACCAGAGGGTCGTAGGTTCGAATCCCACCTATGGTGTCAATTTCCTTCAGCAAGAAATTCATCCACATTGTGCTGCACTCGACCCACGTGAGGTAAATGGGGATGGCAGGAAGAAATGTAATTCGGAGCGCCGTAATGGTTGCCAGCTAGAGCCGGGTAATAAGGAGTGTAAAGCTTTCAGCGCCATGAGCACCGATAAGGTGGACCTGTGCGCTATACAAGTAGCCACCATTATTATTATCATTATTAAAGTAGAGGGTGATAACTTTATATTTGTAACCTGCGGCAACGGCATTCAGGCAAATGACAGGACTTTTTTTAATTCCCTTTTTCATAGATTGATGCTTTTCACTTCCTACATGTACGCTCTCCAATGCTTTTCAACTTTAGAAATGTGTACTAAAAGTGAAAACCAGCACAAATTCCTATTTCCTCACAAGGAAAAGTTGGGAGAAAATGGGCTTCAATGATTTTGTTTTGTGAAAAAGGTCAATGTCGGCACGGTGATAAGAACAGATTCACCCAACCGTGCAACAATGCTGATCAACAATACACTCCGCTGCTCACAACCACTTACAAGACTTTCTTATGGCATACATGTATCTACAGCTTCATCATATCAAGATTCATACAATACAGGGTGAATTTCGTCTGCTGAATGATGTTTCTATAATTTCTATTTTGAATGTATTCAAAATAGAATGTATTCAAAATAGAAATTATAGAAACATCATTCAGCAGACGAAATTCAACATCAGCTAGCAACACTGACTACCGGAAATACGTCAGAATCTTGAGCTTGGTCAACCCTAACACCGACAAACTTCAAGTTTGGTGTTGAGGCTGGTAGAAGTATTGCTGCAACACCAACACCAGCGTTCAACACTGGGTGACTTCAAGTATGGTGTTGAACGTTGGTGTTGGTGTTGCAGCAAAACCAACACCAGCCTCAACACCAAACTTGATTGAAGTCTGTCGGTGTTTGGGGTAGACCTCGCAAGATTCTGACGTATTTCCGGTCGTTTCTGTATCACTTCTGTAAACTGACCAACAGTGTTTGAGCTCGATTTACGGACCGTTTTGCTCTCTCAACACCAGTTGACACCAACACCGAACAACGTATTTGAAGTCACCCACTGTACTTGAAGTCACTCACTATTCTTTGTAACTTGTAAGTCCAGTCAAGATTGTGATTGGTCAGTTGGGACATTACCCACTGGATGACGATTTGAGCCACTTAAAGGAACGGAAGTTAAAGGCGTTTGCTGTTAATTGTCTACATCCAAGTTCTTCTTTTCATATTATGCAGAAAAAAATAGCTGCTCTTAAATGATATATCACATGAATCTTGATGCAGTTTTTGGTTTAGTTGTGTAATAAAATTCATGGGCCATACTTCTTTCATGTCAGTGATACACCCTATAAAAGTGCTCCTCATTAAGATGCTGAACAGGCGTTTTATGAGTATCGACGTAGAAGTATAACTAGTTCTCACTATCATCATCATTATATCAGTATCATCATCATTCAAATTTCAAAATGCTCGTCCTCATTGCTAAAATCAACTATCATTATCAAAATCTAAAATCAAGGCTCAGCCATATTGACATATATCTAACATCTTCATCATCATCAACATCATCATCATCATCATCATCATCAGCTTCATCATCATCACCATCATCATCATCATCATCATCATCATCACCACCATCATCATCATCATCATCATCATCATCACCACCATCACCACCACCACCATCATCATCACCACCATCATCATCATCATCACCAGCACCACCACTACCACCATCATCATCATCACTATCATNCCAAGCACAGTTATCTGTGCTGGATAGGAGGCAATTAGACTAATCCTCGGCTGTTTAATACAGCTTCGCATTGAGTGATGTTCCTGTAGGAGCTTATCAATTATATTATCCAGATCCAGATCCAGATTATCAATCGTCATCAATTCAAATTCCCAACCTAAAATGACAATTACAACAGCATCCATGATTTTATTCTTTTATTTAAATAACCACACTTTCCTACACACCTACAAATAGTTTTCTCTTCAATGGGCCGTGCGAAAACGCAGGTACACAACTCAAACTCAACTTCAAGACAAGGTTCCAACACTCATTCGAATCGAGGCGAGCACCTGGCCCGGGGCCCCGGCCCCGCCAGGCGCGGCGCCTACCACTGACTGCATCGCTCGCTGCACTCCCTGCAGCCGTAGGATTCGGATCTCAACTCAGAATCTGCACGATCAAGTTGCGAAAACCGGATAAATGAAGAAAATAGTTCATATTTTCCAAACCTGATACACTCACCTTATGATTGGCAATTGATCCTTACAAACTTGACAAAGCAGAATGTGATTTTCATTCCTATTTCATTTTCTTCAAGACTGTGTCAATCTGGGGAGGATTAGAGGTCTTAAATCATTTGCCAATTATATCAAATAATTTGACCTGCTAATTTTCCTTTCTCTCTATCTCACATTCATGTGTTTCGCATCCTACAATCGCATGAAATCTCGGGATGAAGTTATCGATTTAATTTCGTGAATGCAAATGTCGCCCTCTCTCGCCAAAAGCAGTATCTGATTTCAGTGATCGCAATTTGCAATACAATTTCAGATTTTATTTTTGCTTAATTAGAAAACACGAACGATGGTATGCATATAGATTTTACTTAATAATGAAATTAGTGTGTTCACTAGCTATCTACAAATCCAATTGTTTCTAAGGCATATTAAGAGGACCATCACATGTCTTGAGTAATTCTTGATCTATTTCTCTTCTTTTTCTGATACTCCGGTCTTCTTCTTCTTCTTCTTCTTCAAGTTCTTCTTCTTCTTCTTCTTTTCCTTCTTCAATCTTCTTCTCCTCCTTCGTCTTCTTTTTCCCCTTTTCCATCATATTCTTCTTCTTCTTCTTCTTCTTCTTCTTCTTCTTCTTCTTCGTTGCTTCCGGGCCACTATGTATTTTTTTCTATACCTGGAATCCACTTTGCATATGTTTCTTGTCAGCTTGTTGCTATGTCGGGCAAGTCTCGGGCAAGCTATCGGGTTGTCAAGAACAACTTTTTTGTGCAAAGTATGAATAAAATTGGCATCTATATAGTAAACTTGCCTAAATATCACGCGCCACTTTATCAATTTCTATTCATACTCTGGTGAACATCAATTGTGTTATGTAACCAAGGTCCGAAAAAATGCCTCTCGCCGAAAATGAAATGAGACGATCTCAGACAACATAACATAAAATAACATAAAATGTAAATAGCGCAGAACTTGTTTGAACATACAAGACAACTCATCGATCAGTACTCTCACTCAAAGAAAATTGACTCAAGTCGTGAATTTATTATCTGATAGTCTTGGTTTTTTTTTTGTTTTTTTGCAGTATTAATATCAAGTTTTTTTTTAAAGCAAGATGGTGAGGTGCACCACGTACCCGCCTCTGGGAGACAGGAAACCATTCCGTGGGGGGGGGGGGGGGGGGGGGGGGGGGGGGGGTTACTACATCACGATAGAGCGGAGGGGCATTGCAAGAAAAAAAAACAGAATTGTATGCTCTGTAATTAAGCTGCAGTTTAAAGGTAGGGTCTAAATTCGCGGTGATGGAAATGGGATAAGAACATAGGATAAGAACGGAATGCCCGCCCAAAATGGAAATGAAGTGCCCGCCTTTTGCCCGGAGGGGCATTTCAAGAAAACAAAACCGAATTTTATGCTCTGTAATTTTAAGCTGCAGTTAAAATTCGCGGTGATGGAAATGGGAGAAGAACATAGTATAAGATCGGAATGCCCGCCCAAAATGGAAATGAAGTGCCCGCCTGCCTCCATTCTGACTGCCTCCATGGGTGCAGAGCATAGACTCTGAGGTAAACAAATATATAGGCGTAGTCAGTATTGAATGGTAAACGCCTTGAAATCCAAATTTATTGAGTTTTTTTTTTGATAGGGGCAGAGCTACAGAAATTTGGAATATTCCGATTTCTGAATTCTGTGGGCAGAGCCCCCAGATCAAGAAATTCATCGACCAGCCAGGCCGGTCACGTGACATTTGGAAACGTGTTTACGTGCGAAGAAAGAGAGACTACGAAATATTTCAAAGAAAAAATAAATAAATAAAAACAACAAGATAAATGGCGGCATCAACAACACCGAGCGGACAAGGCTCGAATGCTGCTCCTAATTCTGTAGAGTCGATTTTTGACAGCATGGAATATGGACCAAATCCAGAAGCCCCAAATGCTGCGCAGGTAAGTTTGCTCGGTCCCATATGTGGTGCATTGTGTCATGTTCTGTTTCCATTCAACTTTAAGATTCAATTCAATTCAATTCTGCTTATGCTTTATAGCCTAAGCTCAGTTTAGTTTAGCTGCAGCTGAATGGATAAAATTGACGCATGAATGTGGATGGTTGAATGGATGAATA
>BQKZ01002875.1:0-11984 GCA_036244855.1 Temnopleurus reevesii | reverse complement strand
CCCCCCTCCTTCCTACTCCTCCCCCTCTTCCCCCTCTTCCCTTCCCTCCCCCTTCTCCTTGTCCTTCTCCTCCTCCTCCCTGCTTTCTCCTCCTGCTTATTTTTTCATATATATGAATCATGCAATCCTCCTATATTTGCTTTTAGTATGCTCATACATACTGATGCATATGATCAAAATTTATTATTATGTAGTACTTGCTTTTATGTTCCTTGTTCTATGTTAAATATCATGTCATACAAGAAATGAATGAATAAATAAATTAATTATCAATTTAATGAAACAGTCAGTGCTTACAACATCCTACCTTCATGACTCCATTTTTTTAATGGAAAGACATTGATTTGATTGCTCAATGTTGAATTTGTTTATGTCTGTGTAGGTGTGTAGTGCAGGATCAAGACTCATCGTACAAGAAACCGTCATGGCCCAGATGGTTGCCAAACTAAGGGAGCATATCATGCACCTCCAATCGGATGACTCTCATAAGATATTTCTTTGAAAACATCCATACCGTGACTTATTTTTATATGTCATAATTTTTTCTTCCTTCCGTTTAGGTCTGCAGTGCAGGATCGAGGCTCATTGTTCAAGAGACTGTCATGGCCCAGATACATGTAGTTGCCAAACTAAGGGAGCGTATCATGCACCTCTGACTCTCATTAGATATTTATTTGAAAACACCCATACCATGGCTTATTTTTACATGTTATGATTTTTTTCCTTCTTTCCCTTTAGGTTTGCAGTGCACAATCAAGGTTCATCTTACAAGAGACCATCATGGCCCAGGGCCCCGTAACAAAGATTTCCAATCAATCGTACTATTGATATCAGTCGCAAGACCATGGGAGATCATGTACTAAACTTTGTGATTGATCGCAAAAGTTACTGTTACATCTCTTTTATGTTACGGGATGATGGTTGCCAAACTCAAGGAGTATGTCATGTACCTCAGACTCAAAGGCTCTCTGCAGATTTTTGTCTGAATCTCTCCGTACAATGACATATTTTCGGTTGTTCTCATATTTTCTTCATTTATTTATGCTTCAGGTTTGCAGTGCAGGATCAAGGCTCATCGTACAAGAGACCGTAATGGCCCAGATGGTTGCTAAACTAAGGGAGCGCGTCATGCACCTCCGACTGGGCGATTCCTTGGATAAATCGGTGGACATGGGGGCAGTGGTGGACCCCTCCCAGAGAAAGACGGTTGAGGAATATGTGGAGGAGGCTAGGAGAGAGGGAGCAGAGGTATTGCAGAATTTTTTTCTTTTTTTTAAAATTTAATGTCAACCTTGTCTAATAAAGTTGAATCAGATTGGGCTTTGATCTAGAGGAAAGGGGAACATGAATTGTGTTTCATAATGTTGTTCGTAGAGGTGCTCATGTTTCTACGAACGACTGGTGACCCTTTTCTGCACTAAGTGACCCCTATGTTGCTGAGTTAGTACCAGAGCAAGGGTCACCAGTCCTCCTCAGAGATGTGTATAACTCTACAAACAGCTTTACAGGACTTGATGAAATCTTTGAGTATGGTGCTTATTCAATGTATGTGACATCAATTTAGGGATGGTTAACTGTATTTCCAAATACTGAGGCAGATATTCTTGTGATTGGCTAGATTGGTGGGGGGCAGTATAATGCAGGGTGATTCCTGGGTTAAAATCTGTGAAAATGGCTTTGTTAGTTGGACCCCTCTCAGCATAAGACAGTGGAGGAGGCTAGCAGAGAAGGTGCAGAGATGCGTGAAATTCTTAGTGTTAGTTTCTAAGGGATACCACAAAGCTAGGCATAAATGAATACTTGAATTGAAAATAGAATGGCCAAAATGGAACAATGAATATCTATCATCAATATATCCTATAATTAAGATTTTGAGGTGATCATATTTTTGGGGAAAAAGTAACATTTAATAACACTAATATGAATACAATGAATGGTCAGTTGTGCACCTACGACGTTATCAGTTGCCAATTTGTCCAAGTATTTAAACATTTATAACTTTCTTTGTCTTTGTCCAATTTTTCTAAAACTTTTTGTGTTCTGTTCATTTGATATTTCTGCTCCTGATGAAGAAATATTTGGGGTAGACTCTTCTTTTAAGTGCTATATAAGAATGTATAATTACTATTATTGTTAGAAATGCTAATAGAAACATGTTTGTTTATTTCTTGCCGATTTGTTTCACAGATTATCCAGAATCCAGACTGTGTCCCTAAGAAAGGCTGTTACTACCCACCCACCGTAATCACCAACGTACAGACATCATCCAGAGTCGTCATGGAAGAGGTTAGTATAAATTATCTTTTGATCATTATTAGAATCATTCCGTGATTCAGTGCCCAGACAGTGTCCCCAAGGGTGTGTTGTTCAAAAGTTGCAGTTGATTGGTACGCTCCAATCAAAATCATTGTTTCATGTGCGTCTTTGTCCCTAAGGAGATGTTCAAAAGTTGCAATTGATAGCAAGTTGCAGTTGATGGGAAAGCGGCAATCAAAATAATTGTTTCGTGCGCGTCTTGATAGAAGCGGATCATATGTGGGAATGAAAAATGCCTGTTACAATTTGCAACTGATTTTCAGTTGATTTGCGATCAATTGCAACTTTTGAACAGTACCCCCTTCCACAGTAATCACCAACAAACAATCATCACCCAGAGTCATTGAGCAAGTAATTATAGCTTTTAACATTACCACTTTTTTCATGTTTTTCCTTCATATAAATTAAAAGCTCATGTTTAGGCCTGATCGACTTGTATCTTTGAATCAGAAGGTTGTGGGTTCAGATCCCAACAGTTATGTTAATTTACTTAAAGAAATTCATCCTCAACCCGTGGAAAGTGAATGGGTACCCACATTCATGATAATATCGATAATAGTAAGACGGTTCTTATATAGCACATCGTACCTTTGAAAAAGGTATGATGTGCGCTTAAATGAAACAGTTATTGATGAAGAAAAGTTGATGAGATTTATTCTCTATAAGTGAATGAAAGAGTGTCCATTTACATGTGATGATTAAAAAGTGCCATGTGTAGACAAATCAAACCCTTGCAATTATATACTGTATATATTACCTTCCATAAATTACTCATTAGCTATCTGCATACATGTACAAATTTTTGATGGACTTTTTAATTGTTCTCTCTCATTTATTCAGATCTTTGGACCAGTCCTCGTCGTGCTTCCCTTCAGAACGGCCAAGGAGGCCATGGCTCTCGCGAACAACAGCAACTACGGTCTCGCTGGTAGCGTCTGGACCGAGAACGTTAGCCTTGGTCTCGAGGCCGCCCTCAGCATCAAGGCCGGTGGCATCTGGATCAATGCTCATAATATGTTTGACGCAGCCGCTGGGTTTGGAGGCTACCGGCACAGTGGTTACGGCAGAGATGGCGGTAAAGAGGTCGGTTTTTGTGTCTTGGTATTCTAATATTACAAAATATATAATGAAATATTTTTCAAATTCACTGTTCATAAAGATGATTGTTGTTTCACATAATACTGTAACCAAATTTGTTTCTTGACGAAGCTCCTTAGTCCATCGACTAATGAATTCTGTAGTTTCAATATACTTTTTACATGAACTACCCGATTCCAGTAGTAAATGGCTTAACCCTAATCCCATTGGGATATTTCATCTTAGTCCATGGCGGGTGGCTTATTTGGCCCCCCCCTCTGATCTTCGCCGTCGATCGCATGATTGCGGCAAAATTTGGCATGCACATAGCCCGTGATGTTAACTCTTAGATTATGCTAATTAGGCATTGATTATGCATAATTATGCGTGAATTCTTATAAACAACAATAAATCATTTGCTAAAGCTCCAAATGTGCTGATTTTTGGTCCAGATACTCGCAGTAATGTTCCAGACATATCAGGGGAAAAATGCAATCAAAATCTATTTCTTATGTATCCAATTGTTTTTGTGAATTTCTTGTGTATTTCTGTGTATTTCAACTTTATTATTTCAATTGTTTTTTCAATGGAAATTGCTGGTGACATTATTAGAGGCATAGAAAATGAATTTTAAATTCATTTCACCCATTAATATGCAAAATAGACATGGATTTATGAATATTGACTGAAAACACAATTTGCATTGACTTTGTTACTTGGCTTATTGTTAAGTCGTGTTCACACACTTTCAGATTTTGATGAAATTTTCCTACCTTGGACCAACCTTACATATTATTTCCGACTTCAGGGTTTATATGAATACGTTGTCCCGTCCTGGATGGAAAAGACCAAACCCGGCACTGTCGACATGGACCTCAAACTCTTCGGAAGCCACGTACCCAACATTCCAACCGACAACCCTCCAGCGCCCTCTACAGTCCAAGTCAGTGGTTTTGCCATGCCGACCATCGATCGAACCTACAAGCTTTATTACGGAGGGGCGCAGAAGAGGCCGGATGGGATGCACTCCAAGCCGATCATGGATACGGAGAAGCAGGTGGTGGCGTTCGTTGCCGATAGCAACAGGAAGGATGTGAGGAATGCGGTGGAGGCTGCGCATAAGGCTGCACCAGGGTGAGTGCAAAGATTCTTTAAAACTGACAAAATATCTGTCTTAGAAAATCTTCTCCCATTGTGTTTGCTTAGGACCTAGATGCATTTGCAACATAATTTTTTTTGCATTATAGAAATAAATATAAAGGAATGTGGTCATGGCAATAAGAAATGAAGATATATGTTGTTTTATTCTTTTTATACTTCTTATAATTGGGTTGTGTTTCATGGAGCTGTTCGTACAGTATGCATGACTCTGTGAACGACAGATGTTCCTTTCATGCCATCAGTGATAGCCCACATCTCTATGTTGGCACCTGAAAAAAAGTTACAGTCTTTTGTAGAGTAATGCTGCCTGTATGAACACCTTTATGAAACAGGTCCCGGGTGTGTACAAGCATAAAAACAGCCATGTTCTGATTTACCTTTAAATTCCTTCATATCAGAAGAAAGACAATATGTTTCATAATGTTTGAGCTGATTGTGCATACATGCCATTGTGTCCCCGTGGGCTTGCAAAAAGGGTGGCTCAAGATGACAATGTCTTCAGTTGCAGTGATATCTTATTTTCTTTCATTCTTTCATTCTTCAAAATCACGTTTCAGGTGGGGTAAGAGAGCAGCTCACAACCGGGCACAGATTGTGTACTACATGGCTGAAAATCTTGAGCAGAGGAGAGAAGAGGTGGCACAGGGCATCGCTCGGCTGACGGGACAAGATATGAAGAGCGCCCTCAATGAAGTTGATCTGTCCATTCAGAATCGTAAATAGTGTACCCATTGATTTTTCGTGTTTATTTCATTCTTTAAAATCATATTTCAGATGGGGCAAGCGTGCAGCTCACAACCGTGCCCAGATCGTGTACTACATGGCAGAGAATCTCGAGCAGAGGAGAGACGAAGTAGCACAGGGTATCGCTCGGCTGACGGGGCAAGATATGAAGAGCGCCCTCAACGAGGTCGATCTATCCATTCAGAGGCTCTTTTACTGGGGAGCGTATGCTGACAAGTATGGTGGAACTGTGCAGGTTAGAGAGATATTATTCAACATAGAACTAAACTTCATGAAAATGATGAAAATTCAAAAATAAAACAAAAGAAATACACAAGAGATCAAAGAAAGTCAAGTAACAGACTTTTATTTTAATTGCCAGTGTTTTTGTTTGTTGAGAAAGTAATGTTTATATACCCACCATGGTAGTTTTGTGGTTCATTTTGTAATGTTTGAGAATGAGCCTGACATTGTGAAAGAAAATTGATAATTCAAATGGAGAGTGTGCATTTAAAATTATGCGCATGATTTTTGTCTTTGCAGCAGCATACAGTCATTGTGAAGATTAAGGATGGCTCCTCAAAGGCCTAGTAAATTTTCAGGTCCGGCATTTTCAATATAGCCCATGTAGAGCTAATCACAAAGGCCCGTATTCCGATAGCGAGGTTTAACCCTGGTCTAAATCTGTGGTTTAAGTATGGATAGCCAAAAGTGCCAAAACTTTATTTACAATGTATAATTCTTATGTTAACTGCTCTCTTTCCCCATGCTCTAATAATGTAGAAAACTATTGAAGTTTTTATTCCTAGACGGTTTTAAATATTATGAGAGCCAAATGTGCTGCTAAATTAAACATCAACTGTTATAGATTCAAGTCTCTTTTGGCTTCCCATACTTAAACCACATATTTAAACTCTGACATCAGAATACGGGCCCATGTCTTTACCTTTCCTATTTACATTAGGAAACCACCCTGTACGGAGCAACTGTGAAGATCCACGAACCTGTCGGAGTGATCGGAATCGTCTGCCCTGAGGAGAGCCCTCTACTGTCCTTCGTCTCTCTCTTCGCCCCAGCAGTGATCAGGGGTAACGTAGTGGTAGCTGTGCCTAGTGAGAAGTATCCCCTCCCAGCGCTTGGTTTCTATCAGGTGAGAGCTAGCATTTTTTAACATCATCTCCTATCGCCTCCCTTTCCAACATGATTGATTGAGCAAGTTACACGGAGATAGTGTACCACTGTAGCTTTATTCCTGTAAAGTGTGAATATATTGAATTTTAGCTGTTTTAAGCACTAAACGTTGATTTTAAAGCCGAAGATATTCACAGCTTAGTTTGTGTACACCATCAACCATTTAGGTAGCATTTAGAATATGGCAGTTTAAATTTTTTTAAACAGAAATAATGTTATACGATGCCTTTAATATGTAAAAAATATAATCTCATATATATATATATACATCGTATTCCATTTATAACAATAATAATAGTAGATGCAATTTGTAATGCGCCAAATCCATCCTGTGAGATGTTCAAGTCAAGGTGCAGTAGAGAATAGACAGGAAAGTTGGAGGAAAGGTAGGACAAAAAAGTGCTGCTTGAGTTGGAGTTATGAATAACGTTTCTTCAAATTTAACAAAATTATTACAAACAACACATCCTTTTCACAGGTCTTTGAGACTTCAGACCTTCCAGGGGGTGTGGTCAACATCCTGACCGGCGATGCAAGTCACATGACCAAGTACCTCTCTGAGCATCAGGACATCCAGGCCATGTGGTACTTCGGGTCGAAGGAAGGGTCAAAGTTCGTGGAGTACACGTCGGCCGATAACCTCAAGCGGACGTGGGTTAACTATGGAGCGAGCAGGGATTGGGCGGACCGCGCCCAGGGGCAAGGGGAGGAGTTCCTTTACCATTCGGTGGAGGTTAAGAACATCTGGATCCCTATGGGTGATATCTATGCTAATTAGATGACCCACAGATTGTTATGATATCCTTTGTTCTTGTCCATATGTTGTTCCCACCCATTTATCTGCCTAACGTACTTCTAATAGTGCCACAACAAAATTATCGCAAGAACAGAGTATTACGAAAAGTAACTTGCTCAGAACTTCATCATCAACGGGTTCCATCTTGGACAGGGTACGTGGAAATAATGGCTCTTAGAAGTTAACCTACTAAATTGTATAATTATCATATACATGTACTTTGAGGATTATCCGATTCCAGTAGTTCGTTGGTTAAAGGAAAAAAATCTGTAATTGATCAGGGTAGTTTGCTTTGTCCTCTACTATTTTTTTATTATGTAGTCTCTTGCAGGGGCAGAGCATTATAGCAACTTGTCCACAGGTTACAGCTAAAGGGTCTGGGGTTCCTCAATGCAATCTACTAAGACTTGTGTATTTACTAACGTTACCCATACAAGAAGATATAGGTTTGTTGTGGAGCGAGTAGGGATTGGGCAGATCATGCCCAGGGGCAAGGGGAGGAGGTTGGCTACCACTCGATGGAGATGGAGAATATCTGGATTCTCATGGGTGATATCTATGCTAATTAGATGACTCCTCACTTTAAAAAAAACATTACATGTGCTTCTTTGTTCTCATCCCATATATGTCACTCTTCACAAAATATCCTGATTTCAGGAAAAATTTACCTAGATGCACACGTTCAAATATGTAGATAATCATAGTCTATTTTTCAGAATTTCTCTTTCAGGAAACTTCATCACCATCTACTGTCATGCAGGATATTTCCATATTGAAGCTCCAGTGACAAAAACATGTAACGTCACAGTATGGGCAAAATTGAGGTTTTGGTATAAAACTGTTGAACAAAATGTGACTATTCTAATAAACATGAGGATGTTTATGTTTCTCAAATAAACTAAATTGTCATTTTACATTTCATTTTCACATGCTCAGCAGTGTGGACCTAAATTTCTTAATGCAAACTTCTCAAAGCGGCCAAATTGAAGTTCCGTCTTTTAGTTAACTCTGAACACGCTACATTATGTACCCATAGACTGCTAGGTTTTTCTGAAAGTATGGGGTATTGTGTGTTCAACTTGTCGACCAGAGTCGACAGAAGCGAGTCAGCATGGGTGATTGGAGTCGACAGAAGCAAGTAAAGAGTTAATAATCCCTTGATCTAATGTCCATTTCTATTGAAGAATAGCTAGCTATATAGTATATTACATGGGCAGATTACTAGATTAGCATGCTTAAAGATTAAAATGGGGAATCAAAAATATAATCAAATGTGGTGTTCCCCAATGCAGTTTTTTTTTTGAGACATAAGGAGTACATGGATTAAAGTAACATGAGGGATTTGTGTTTGTACCCTCTCTAAATATATAAGATATTTGATATTTGGCTTAATGAGCGAGGGCCTATAGTCACTTCCACAATGAACCTAATGATAACGTATGCTCTTTATATGCTATAGATGAAGTAAAAAGCAATATATATTTTACTGTTGCGGATGTTGAAAAGACATTGGTACTTGAAAGATTAGACCCAAGGAATTTCTTCAAACATTGTTCAATTTGTTAAATATTTTCTGTAGAGCAACGTAGATGATATCCTCGGGATATAAAAGTGTAAATAAAATTGACATTTAGCTCAAACGTGCTTCATAAGAATCTACCTCTGTTGAGATGAAAATGTTTAAATAAAGAAAACTGACTAGTATAGGAAAAAAAAATGATTAAAAAAATAAATTTAGTTTCTGTGATATAGTGACCAGCTATTTTCAAGTAAAAACATGGTTCAAAATTACAATATCCTATGTCTGGGTTTGAGTTTTCAAAAACTGTAATAAGGGGAATGTTTTCAAGGTCTGAATTTTTATACAGTACTTCTCTCACAACACGTTGTCATCATTCATATTTTCCATTTTTATAAGTAATTTGCAATCTTTATTCATTTCCATTTCATTTTCATGGTGACATGATATTGTTGGATGTGCAAAGCATATTCAATTTTTTTTTAGATATGTATTTTTTAATAAATTTTATTCATTTTTTGTTTGTATAGAATGTACAAAGATTTGTTTTCTTCATTTGCTGTAGTCTTCCATAATGTTTTTCAAGCATGAAAACTTTACTCCCACAAGCCATGTGCATAGGTATTTTTTTTCATACAATGTCCGTGTTAAGAAGGTATCAAAGTTCCCAGGTACATGTACTACAGAAGTCATCTTAATATGTTGTTATGCTTTAAATTGTTGATTTTAAGCAAGACATATAGAAATCTAGGTCGTATAGATTAATTTCCAATTTCACTCAGAAACTCACTCACTCATTTTTAACAATCAAAACACATTTTCAATGCTCTGAGTCACAAAATTATGTATTTGTCTTTATCCAAGCTAATTGAATTCCAACCTAATGTACTTTTCTTCCTTTTTAAGAAAACAAGTGGCAAAATTTGTTCACTTTACCATCGATACAAGTACTGAAATAAATATGGACTGGTATGGCTCTGAACCGCGAATAAGAAAAGTATTATCCTAATGTACAAGTAATTATCACTTTGTATCATAAAGCTTAAAACCTTTAAGAACAATGGGCTTATTTTTGATGTGTTACTTCAAGTTTTATTTTTGTCTTATAAATCATGAAATAAAATTTGACGAAAATGTTCATTTGTGTGGGTTTATTTTGTTGTTCATTTGAATGAATTCCAAGACAAATTTGAAATGTTTACAGAAAAAATGGGAAATTAGAAGAGGTAGAAAAGAGGAAGAGATTGTATGAAGAAGAAAAGATGAAAAAAATAGAAGAAGAAAGAGGAGTAGGGGGAGGAGGAGGAGAGGAGGAAGATGAAGAGGAGAAGAGAAAAAATGCTTGAAGATGGAAAGTGAACAGGACAGAAATAGTACACAGGCAAATGTGTTCATTTGATAGTAAAAGAGAGAGAGAAATAGTTTTTTTTCTAGCATGCTTATTAATATTTGAGCCATGAAAAGAAAAGTAAAAGATGGGTCAATGCTTCACATCAACCATTCAAAACATGATATGGCTTAAACTCACAGAACAGAAACCACAAATTTATTTGTGACTCATGGGGCCTGTTGCATAACGCTTAAAATTGTGGCAACGTTGCCATCAAAGATAAGTCCTGTTGAGTCCTTGCTGTTAAATGCACGCAGTTGTCATGGTAGTTACCATTAATGACAAAGTCGTCCTAATTTTTCTTTCAATTTTGCAATAGGCCCCTGGTCAGCCTGGTAAAGTGCATATGCCACAACACCCAGTGCCAGGCTGTGTTTCATAAAGCTGTTCGTACTGTACGCACGACTCTACGAAAGACGAGTGACCTTTTTTTGCATTCAATGATTGACAGTATCTCTCTGTTGGTCCCAGTCGTTTATAGCGTCGTACATACTTTTCCGAACAGCTTTATGAAATAGGTCCCTGGTGAGAGCTTAAAAGGAGAGTCTACCCCCCACAAAATATTTCTTCAACAGGAGCAGAACAAGAGATGAACAGAACAAAAAAGTTTGAGAAAAATTGGACAACTAATAAGAAAGTTATGTATGTTAATATGTTAAGACAAATTGACAACTGATGATGTCATAGGTGCACAACTGACCATTTATCACATTCATATCAATGTCATTAAATGTTACTTTTTTTCCAAAAAATTATGATTTCCTTAAAACTTTAACCATTTGATATCTTGATGATAGATATATAGCTCCACTATTTGCATTTATACATTCAAACAAACTTTGCATATTTCTGTAAAAATTATGAATTTTGCACCATAAATATAAAGAGAACACTGGTTAGTTGTGCACCCATGATGTCATCAAATTGGCATGCAACATCTCTGGAAATTTCCACTGATTTACCCATTTTTTTTCTTCAAATCTTTAAAAATTCATAACTTTTTTTTTTATTACTTGTCCGATTTTCATCAAACATTTTTTTTGCTTTACTCACCAATTTGTTTCTGTTTCTGTTTAAAAAAATCATTATTTTTGGGTAGACTCTTTTACGCTTTTCCTAGACACTTTCTCTCTCTTGATTGTATCTCGTCCTTATAGCTGTAGGTATTTCTCCCTTCGCTTTCTTCTCACACAAGCTGTTGGGAGGGGTGACGATCGCCCAAGGTGGTGTGCTGCCTAACATCCAGGCAGTGGGTCTTCCCAAGATACACATGCAGTGGCACTTCGTTATAAAGAGATGGGATATAGCGAGATACCTGTCAGAACAAGGTGATTTTATTGGTCCCAGCTCTTTGTAGTTCTTTGTTGTTGTTTTTTTACCATGATATAGTGATGAACCTGATATAACAAGGTAATTTTCATTGTCACAAGAACCTCGTTATAAAGAGGTTTCACTGTACTGCCTTTTTTCACTTACTCTATATCCTCTTGCTTATCTCTCCAATTTCATCTCAACGTTTTTCTTTCTATGATATTATTCCCATTTCTTATCTCCCCTCTCCTGCACCTCAACCCCTCTCTCTCCCCCTCTCTCCCCCTCTCCTCTCTCTCTCTCTCTCTCTCCCTCTCTATCTCTCTCCCTCCCTCTCTCTGTTCCCCTCTCTCCCCTCCTCCCTCTGTCTCTCTCCCCCTCTCTCATTCTCTCACTCATCTCCCTCTCTCCCTCTCCCCACTCAATCTCACATTCCTCCCCTTCTACCCCCTCTCTCTCTCTCTCTCTCTCTCTCTCTCTCACACTCACTCACTCAGTCT
>BQKZ01002874.1:52689-68430 GCA_036244855.1 Temnopleurus reevesii | reverse complement strand
GTACAAGGGATTGCTCTCTCTGTGAAAATGGTGCCCCTCCAAACTAAAAGTCTAATAACTCCACTTCTGGTGGGTCAATTTAGAAGGGGTAAAAAAGAGATTGTTCTTAAAACTACAGGCTCTCGGAATAAACGTCTCTCATTCTCATCCAGCCGCCCCTTTAAAAGGCATTCACACCAATGCGTAATCATTGACATCGTCTCTGATCTCGTTAACATAGAATAATAGAAACCCCCTCATTTCGCTACTGGTAAAGTCAGTGTAGGATACTGAAGAAAAAAAAATGTAACACGCAGTTCTTTCACATTTTCTAATCTAATTTTCCCACTTCGTAAAACATGAAGCCGTGAAGTGACGGTGTTGCATATCATTCGTAAATCGGGTATTGAGTAAATGGGTAAATGAGTAAATGGGTAAATGATCGAGTGTGTCCCTTACGTCATGACAACTTTTAAAATTGAAGTGTGGTAAACTAGTTTAAAGATGTGTATATTTGTTTTGTGTCTATGAAGAAAGGACAGAGGGTCAATACAGACTTTGCCAAAGAATGTGGTAATATGTACAATGTTCTATTTTTTTTTCTTCAAAATAGAATATGAAGATTGCATCGGCTCTACGTCTGTAATAGTGAATGCTTATTACTTGTAAAGACACATACGTTTTCATATGGAATGCTTTTGCTATCCACAACCAAGAGCCATCGCTGATCACAGACCCTTATCATTATTTTACTGGTTCTTTTTATGTGTTTGTATAAACAAAATCTTAACACATGTCCACTACAATATCATGTAGTTTTTAATCGACCTCTTTCTTCGAGCGTCACCTAAAGATAATCTTTATTAAGAAGTAAAAGTGTTTGGTGCAATATCGTTATGGCGATGCATCAAAATGATTGACTTTACTCAACACAAAAGAGAGTCCACACACCCTGACCACTCCCTACCAAAATATTTTATTTTCAATAAGTGGATTTCTAATATTATAGTTGCATATTTTATGCATTCCCTCGTTTCGACCCGAAAAGCTTGTCCGGGGCTTGCCCGACATAGCAATGTTTCCATGTATTAAAGCACAAGTAAAGTTTTCGTAAATAATGAGATAAGTGAATCTTATGGGATGTTTATCATGACAAATATATCTTGCACACATTTCGAGACAAGAGGATATTTTTTTTAACGAGCTGATTCTTTTTGAAAATTTGAATTTGACCATTAAATCATATTAACCACCTTCTCTTGGTAATGACAATATTTTGTTTGCTATCGGACATTCGCAAGGTTATTTCCGAAATATGACAAAAGAATGATAACAAGGTACACATGCAAAAAAAAAAAAATAATTATAAAACTTTCATTCAATTCTGCGCATGAGCAATGAGAAGGTGTCTTTTATCAAGAAAGAAAACATTAATTCATTATCAGGATACCCGAGACTGAGATATTTTGCACAATTTAGGTTTAGCTTTACCAAATCTCATTCATATTTACACACAATCTTTTGTATAATATGTTCATGATACTACATTTATTTTTATTTATAATTTTTATTTAGATTTGAAGACAAAATCTGGAGACAGACAAAGACATTCGCCTTTACCAAAACTTTACTTGAGCTTTGTCGATAAGACCCATGACAAATTTGCATCTTATAGTAAACCAGTGTATTCATCGGCAATGAGAAAATTATATAAAAACAACAGGTAAACAGAATCAATAGTCTAGGAAACGCTATTATAAATGTTTCTCTTCTCATATAATTCCATATGGTTGTTATCCCATCATCATCATCGTTACACATCCATTGAATCATTCGGCATGTGGTTGGGAATGTATAAGATAGGAACAATAATTGTACACATTGTTATACTTATCCAACACACACACACACACACACACACACACACACACACACACACACACACACACACACACACACACACACACACACAACTGTATATTATCAACCAACTTCCTTCGAAAATTAATATTTGGTCAAACTCCTGTATTACGTAAGGATATATGTGCATAATTATAGTTCAATTCTTACTTCTTTTCTGGACGGTGAGATTAACACCAAGACACAACCGCAGTCCCCCTCTTTGACCCTTGCTCAATCACCTCTCCTGGACTTTTTTTCTTTTCTATACACCCTATGATCAATACTTTCTCTCGCAAATCCACAACCGTTGAATTGTTTATTTATTGATAAACTGAAGTCGCAATGTCAAAATCATTTTCAGAATACACATCCACTATATCTCTGATCATTAATCTCTCCCATCCAATACAAAATAATTTCACACCAAGTTCTCAACGACATCATACAACTCATGGCATGTAACATGCACGCATCATCATGAACCAAGTTAAGAATACTTCACACGCAATAAGTAAAACAAAACAACTCAGATTATTCATTTTATCAATAATTTTTATTTGGAGAAACATATACATGATACATACAGGCATTTGAGGTTTATCAGTTACAGCATATACAAAATACTTTATACGGTTATGGTTTGCTAGTGTTTTCATTCAGGAAAGACCTAACAATTTCTTGGTGAGGTGGAATTGTTGGGACAATGGTTCCTCTTTTATTAGAAATTTCAAGAGAACAGATGGATACACGACAGTCGATTTACAAGGGGAAAAAATCATCAATAACACTACGAATGGTATTTACAAAATCATTGTAGTAAGCAAATTATTGAACGTCAGTGCCGAGTTATAACACAAGCTAATTATAGTTTCAATTTTATACATCTGCCTTAATAAATAATAAAAGACATGAAACATCAAACCAGTAAACATAAGAAATTTTATATTACACATCATAAACTTTATCATAACAATCACCAAAACTGCTTGGTCTTCACACAATGTAGACTAATCATTTTGTAGTATTGTACTAGCCATATTTGAATAAAGAAATCATCAACATTTATTGAGTGTAACTCAAGATTGTATAGTTCCTAATAGAACTTAATTTTTGAAGAAAAAACAATAACATGGACAGATGGATATCCATTTGTGCAGCTGGTGTGTATAAATATATTTTGTGTTTCCTGCGCTTTATTGCACTGTCTACATCTGTCGAATCAGCCACATTACCCCCGAACATTATTGGAAACCAATTTCTAAAACGTTATGCCTGTGTAAAGAGAAGCACGTTATGTGAGAATTTATTTGTAAGAGAATTAACGCCATAATAATTAGGATTCGAAGGAACGCTCAAGTGCAACCGCCAACCGTCATGATTGTAAAAACGAAGTTTCATATTCTTGGGTAGGATCATTATTAACATTACATGTATTACACCCTAATTCGAGAAAAAATCTCATTCGAACAGTTTAATATATCAAAAATGTGTGTAATGTGATACAATATTGTGAAGAATAGCTATGTTTATTACTGAAACATATACTGATATTCACGATATCTCATTTCAACTCGGAAAAGATGTTGTGACAACTATTTTACAAACACAAAACTTTGTCAAAGGATATTCATGACCACTCACTGTGAATGATCCCTATGTTATCATTCTAACATTTCGGATAGTTATACATTTCTTTTCCCCTTTTACAACTGTATTTAAATTGTATCATTTCTAATCAAAAAGTGTAAAACACACAAAAAAAAAGAACATTAACTTAATTAATCTAAGATTTTAACGCCCAAGTATAGTTTTGGTAAAGATGAAGAAATGTGAATTTTGAGGATGTTTATCATGACATGTAATTCTTAAACACATTTTGAAATCACAGCATATTTTTTTTTAACGAGCTGATTCTTTTGGAAATTTGAATTTGACTGTAAAATCTTGTTTAGCGCCCTCTCTTGGTTATAGCATTATTTTGAGATTTGACAATAGAATGAGAGATATACACAACAATTGAATTCTGAATTTTTAATTCTGAGCACGGAAAGTTGTCCTTTATCAGGAAAGAAAATATTAAAATAGTGTGATTCAGCACCACACTATTTCACATTTGCACATTTTAGGTTATAGCTTTTCCCAAACTCATTCATTTTTCGCACAATCTTTTGTGCAATATGTTTATGATGCTATATTTCATTTCATATAGATTTGGAGACAAAATCTGGTGATAAATATATTCGCTTTTTACCAAAACTATACTTGGGTTTTAAAGCTATTATCCAGAGCACGGAAACTATTTTGTATACATGCAAAAACATGCAGACACATACCAAATTTGGACCTCAGAAAAACTAAAATGTGTATTTGTACTGAGGCTTGTAGAATTCTTCATGACTAACGTATGTAAGAAATGCAGTCAAGTATACTCAGGGAAAAAAAAATATAAACGCGATACTACTAAGGTATACTTCACTTTTCATCAATGCTCTCGTAAATAGCACAAAATTACCCATTGAAATGCTGCTGTAAAATTTTCAATTATGCGTGTAATTCTTACGATAACATAAAACAGTCAATTTGCTTCCCCCACTCCATCAAGGTATGGATTTGCCGTGGTTTAGTGGTAGTGAATCTCGGCTTTCAACTTAGAGGGTCGTAGATTCAAATCCCACCCATGACGTCAAGTTCATACAGCAAAAAAAAAAAAAAATATATATATATATATATAAAAGATCTAGAATTGATCTAGATATCTAAGTACGTCGTCGAAACACCATCCTCCAAGACTTTTCGTTTGGGATAAAAGTTGGTGAACCCCTCCCTCGTCTGATTGTACGTGAAGACTGCATTCTTCTTTACAATGAACCCTGTATTTTTCCGAGAAGCAGCTTTCCTACTGGTTAGAACATCTAAATACAGTTCTTTTGTGATGTCGTTTTGCTTCTTGTTGATTCCTTTACAACTGAACTTGTCTTTGCTTCCTAAGCAGTAATACGTCTTACTGCATAGAGCCACGATACCATCGCCTTCCCACTCGACTTTAAATAATCCTGGAGTGCGTTTGTCGTAGCGGGTGTGTTCAGGGGTGTCGTCACGTGGGAACCAATTGAACTTGTCTTGGTAGTAGGCTTCTTTCTTGTGTGGTTTGATTACTTTTTCTAACGTGTCAGAAGAAATGGCGATGTAGGCTGAGTCTGTGTCCATTTCACACATCTCAAAATCGGACCGGTCTATGAATTCCAATAGAAAATCATAGTAGAACTCTAACATTCTCATCTTTGCATACTGGTATACAAATAGCCCAATCTGAATAGGGAGATCTTCTTTGATGGTCTTCTTAGACATTTCGACCTCGTAACAATCGTCACTGACTGGATCGATATCTCTAAAGTTCATGTCTCTTACATACTTTGCAGCATCAACGAAGTCGCAGACCTTGATATTACGATGTTTATCTTTATTGGTGATGGTTTTCCCGTACGAAGAATTGCCTATCAGTTTCATGGTATCTGCAATAATAGCCTTGTCTTTATCCAAGTCTCCAGCTCGACGAGCATCAGAAACGGCTTCACCAAATTGTTGGAAACAACGCTGAGGGGTATATTCTACCACTTGATGAATTTTCGATACAACAAGGCCGTGTTGAATGTACCACTTTAACAGAGGAGTAATAATCATCACCTGATTGCCGAACATACTACCAATCAAACTTCGCCTTGGCGTTTTCATGATACCGTGTCTTTCTGCAAAAGACTTCATGAAAGGTCCGATGTCATCTCTGGTGATGCTGGCATTCTTGAAGATGGGGCACATTTCCGAAAATGTATTCTTCAGGTGCTCGGGAACATGAATATCACATTCCACAATACCGAATAATCTGTCGTTCATCACAGATTGTAGGATTTGCTTCTCTGTCATCTTCCATTTCTTATGAAGAGGTCTGCGATAACGATTTACAAACTCCTTGAGATTGTCATCCACGATGCGTTTCTCTCGGTAGTCACACTCCCACATTTCGACGAGGTTGTAACCACATTTCTTTATGTAGGCACTGGTGTCAAGGGTTTCTTGATACAGCTCAGCCATTGGTCGTTTCCTCCTTTCGTTCATTGTCTTTCCCTCATTCAAGTGACAGTTATGACCATGCCACCAGCATCCATGGAACTGATAGACGGTGTTCGTTTGAGAACAGAAACCATCTACAGGAATGTTACGGGGACCTATTCTCTTCTCCTTATTATTCCCAGCGTGTTGAATCTCCTGACCACTCCTACAGCTTTCGTACTCTAGCCATTCGGTTGCCATGGGTAGTTTTGATTGAGGTCTAAATTGTTTGTCAGAAATTCGTCTCACATAGGGACCAGTCGGCATCTCTTGCATGATCGCCCACAAATAGAGGGCATTTGCGTCATAACCAACAATCTTCTGACAAAGCTTTCCCCCTCGAATTTTTGTTTCACCCTTCTCGTGGTAGCGGTTGAATACGATAGAAGGACCACCGATTAAATTATTTTTCATGGTCTGGAACAGGTCAGCATCTTTTTCATGCACCAAGCTGAAATTGATAGATCGAGGGATGCTCTTCATGAGGTACTTGAGAGTCAGACCTGGTACAGATATGCCGTCTTTAAACATATCGATACCCCGCTGTCGATAAAAATCTATCATTTTTTCAACCGCTTCAACAAATGGCTGGACATCTCGATTATTATACCAAGCAAGGAACTCACGCATTGTCGTCATCCTGTTTTCTTCCCAGACCTGTTGACAGTATGCGTAGTCTTCGTCAGAAATATTTTCCATTTTCAAAGTAGAGAAAAACGCCCTGTGAGGAGGTAATTTTGGATAGTTCAGCTTTTCAAAGGAATCAAACCATTCATAAGGAAAAAATCCTTTAGTTTGCGAACACTTTTACGCTTTAAGGAAAAGATCGTACGAGAAACCAGGCGCCAGATAATTAAGAATGTCGAGGAAATGTAAGTGCTCCGTCTTGATAGCCATGTGGTTATGGTTTCTCTTGACGACATGTGAGATAGGATCAGATGATAGGAGGATGGGGTACAAAAACTTTTTGAAGATATTTACATCATATTTCCCACTGTTGAAACCAATGACGGGTAATTCGCGCATAAATGATTTGAGACGGTAAAGAAGTTTCGTCAGGAACTTTACTTTTGGAATGATGTTGTCATCCTGATCAGTAGATGGACTCGTCTTCTTCATGTCATGAATCCTGTTCTCGATTTCTTGAAGAAAGGGTGTGTAATGATCTTCCATGATTGATTGGCTTTTGTTACTTATTTCCTGGAGATACGTCACCATATTCGAGACGAGAGTAGTTGAATTTCCATCCGAAATGAAGCACTGAGGTGATTCATACCCTGGAACATTACTCGCAACCGATACGCTGACAGGAATATGTTCGTTGATCATTTCCATCTTTTCTGTTCGAGGGGTTCCTGATAGACTCTGAAGAATACATTCACAATCATAGACAGCAAAGTAGGGGAAATGCCGATAATTGTTGGGAACGTGAATTCCTTCACCCTCCAATTCTTCAAAGATGGTTGGGGGCGTGACATACACTCCGCCTGGATACAGCTTCCTTACACCACTTCCTTCGCACTTGGATTCATGACGAGTGACTTGCTTGGAAGTCCTCCACAGCTTTTGACACTTTCTACATTCGTACCGTTTACAGTATAAATTGATGTTATTAATGTAGCTGAAATGATTTCGATAGATATTGAGGTACATGGTACTGGGAAACTTGTGAACGCTTCGTCTCACAAGTCGTGCAACCACGTTTGCGTTTGATTCATCATCACCTTCCTCCTTTATCAATTCATACACAACAATATTTACACTAAACAACCTTTCCAGACCATCTAGTTCACTCAGTTGGACGCCCCTGAATGACTTTGGGGACTCAGTCGTGTATTTTCTGAAATATTTTAAACTCATTTTCTCTATCCATCTCTGCTTACAATGTAAGTGAGTAGCGAGACAACGGAAGAAACACAGGTTGTTGTTGGCATTGGTCAGATTCATGGAAGAATGATTCGAAATAGATTTGTTACTAACGACGAAGTCTGGTAAATCCTGATTATAGAGACAGCCAATGGGGTAATCTCTAAGAGGATAGACAAAGAACGAAATATTTGTAATGCGAGCAACAACCCATTTTGAATTAGGTCTTTGCTGTCTGGCATATTCTAGGATATCGGCTATTTCAATCTCCTTAGCAAAGGAATTGAAAGAACTCCTATCTGTAACCTGTATTGGAGCATTAAACAGTCGACCATTTGTAGAGGCATAGTGATACCTTAATACCCCAGTCTCGTTGTTTCGCAAGATGAAACCGAATGCCACATTAACTTTAAACGATGTTGTTTGTTTTCTAAATATTGTTTCTGCATATTGTTTGATTTCTTCTGGAGTGTTTGAAAGAAGTTCAAAGTTGTAGAGATGTCGGACTTTATTGTTCACCCTAGAGTAAGATTGTATAAGTTTCTTGTGTCGCTGATAGATATCATCCATGGTTGGGAGTTGTACCTCGTCCTGCTGTGCATTATCATTTTTCATGTTTATATCGAGAGAATCATCAACTGGTGGAGAGGGGGGCTCATCGGGGCGATCAACAGTTTGTGACGTATCTTTTTCATGTAATTTCTTATGGCGGACATAGTTATCTTTCCTATTAAACTCTTTTTCACAGATCTCACAAGTAAATGCATTGTCTGGGTGTATGGACTTTTCATGGCGTTGAAGATTCGCTTTAGTAGTGAACACCATATCGCATTTTTCACAAGTGAAATTGTCACCTTTCTCTTGATTGAAATGGATCTTCATATGTCTCTTTAAGTTGTCGGGTCTAAGAAACGTCTTTCCGCAGCAATTACACACGTGAGAAGGGGACTGAGCGTCAGGATGGAATATACGCCGATGACGATATATCGCAGACCATCTCTTGAAAGTGGTTTGGCAATCACTGCATTCGATGTTTGTGATGACAGGCATGGTTGGATATCTATCGAGAGGGTTTCTGCGAACTGCAACTGAAAAGTAACAATAGAAAAAAAAAGAATGTTATAAATGTTATAAATATCATTGCTCTCAAGTTCTACAGCTATATATCAAGTTTGATGACAGGAGATGACAGGAGAAACTGTTAGAGACAAAAGCTTTGAAGACAAATCAGTAACCAAATTTTAAATATGTTTTAAACAGAGTTATGGAAAACGAAATTATGTAGTGAATGATCACATATTTTTGCTTCGTTATGTGAATTTGCCTGATCTGTTTACCAATTTGTTAACACATCGACACAATTATACTCAGTGACGATAAAAATGACCACTTCATGGTATAACCGTATGTTTAGATTTTTTTTTCTTTAATTATACATCCGACTACCACAAATATTTGAAATGTACTATTTGATCTATGTCACGAATAATGTAGTGATTTGCATTGTTAAATATGAACATATCAATTACACTTTATCAGATATTGATCACTTTATTACACATTTTGTAGCTCGTTTTCAGTTTAATTTTACGATAAGTAGTGTTCAATGAGATACAAACAGAGGTGCATAGCAGGACATGACAAATATCTGCCATCGTGATTGAGGATGACCCTTGGAAATACGTTTATTCCATTGGTCAAAAAGGTATGTGATTGATATTCTGTCGTCTCCTCAATGTGGAAAATTAGTAGACGGTGAAAATTTGTTGGAACAGTGAACGTCTGAAAATTATTTTTAAATGGTCAATCAAATTCACCCAAAAGAAGCAATGGCACACACTCACCAGTAATGTTTAGTCCGATGGATATATGACTGTGTATTGCAGAAATATAGCACGTGTGACAGACAAGTTGTTTCGTCAACTTGAGATGGAGTAACTGTACAGGACAAGAGTTAAAAAGTTGATTACTAAAAATGAAATGAAGTGATCTGACAAAAGTCTTATCATTTTATTCTCTCAAGATGTATATTGACCGTAGCAACGAGATAAACATAGCAACCATGCAGATAAACATAGCAACAAGATAAACGTAGCAAACAAGATAAACATGAAAGCAAGACGAACATAGCAACAAGATGATTGAAACAAAAAGATGAAATGTGATGTTTATGTTGTATCAGGGAAATGGTAAATGCTATTGAATATGGAAACCTTATTTCATCAAAGATTCTCGGATGAATCCCCTTGAAATCATTGTATTAAACTCTAAAATTTTAATATTTCTCATACTTCGTCGTTGCAAGGACAATTAGAAAATCATACTATCTCTCTTACAGTTATGCTACTAAAGTCAAATTGAAATTATGATAAATACTTTTGGTGATCACGATCATAGCTTTCCAAAGGATCGATCAGACATTTATATTCGTATAGCGATGATTGTAAGAATAATAAAGATACAACTTGAAAATAATCTAAAATGTAAGTTAACATTACAAGTCAATATCATTGAATGTTATAACAATAAATACCTGATAATGATTTTGTCCCCGAAATGATGACACTTACCGGTAACGTGTAATCCAAAGTATATATATTTCAATTAGAACGGACCGGGCGTGGTAACTAGGTTGGGTGTTTTATACAGTAGAGTTGGAGAAGCTGTAAGAGACAAAAACGATGTTGACGAGACGTTTACTACAATCGATATGATGCAATTTGATAAAGATCTCCCTTTCTTATATTCTCCTGATATGTGTACGTCTTGTATCAACAACCAGTGTTGTCAAACCGGTTTAAACCGGATTTATGTGGTTTCATATGTAATTATGCATTTCTAGCTTCAAGTCTACTTAAATTTAAAAAAAAAAATATGTATGTCAACATAAGTAACTCATTTATAGATATTCATAGATACAGCTGATAGACTACTTATCATAGACTAATCATACACCTTAGTAATTTTTCTTTGGTACAATACGTGTTATTTCTATCAGATATGTTTCTGATTTAAATAAGAACGATTTCATCATTGCAAATTGTGTACGATCACTACAATGATTTTGTGAAAATGATTACAATATTGTCATTGCACTTCAATCAGTTAGTGAAAGTGTATATCATGCCTAATTAGGAAGAGAAGCAAACTTTTTTTTTTCTTCCCGACTGGAGGTATTTGGTTTTCAGATTTCCAAGTGTAAATATCAATCGTTTTGGTTGTAATTGTTTTCTGACTGAGTTATACCTACTCAACTGGTTTTAATATGAAAAAAAAAATTATTATCAAATTGGTTTTAGCCTTAATGATAGGATTAAATTTATTGATGATTAATAAGAAAATCATATTTCAACAATTTAGTGTTCACTGATTAAATATCAATAGCTATACTGTTTCATAATCGTTTGGGTATATTTTATGGATAGTCAAAATTTTAGAATATTTGTTATCTTAGTCATCGATTCGAGAGAGCAATAATTTTATTATCAGCTGTACCACACTAAAGTTTTTGGTATGTAATTTTTCATTTCCTTTCCTTTAATTTGTTGATTTTAAGTCAGGATTCTTCTTTTTTCTTTCTTTTGTTTGCTGAGACTTCCTTATATACAGCACTGCTATAATAAAATGAGATAAACAAAAATCATGACTGTTAACGCTATATCACGTTACAAATACAAGATACAAATCAACAGTGAATATACAGACATAGTCGGTATAGCCGAATAAATTTGACAGAAAAAAAATGTTGGGGTATTCTTGAAGCTTTTTTATCACGCCTTTACAAGATCATGTAGTAGGAGAGGAAAATGAAATTATGACAGGATGTAATGCAATGAATACTCGATATGTTTGTCTGCCAGGCTCTAACACGTTTATAAACATGATAAACATAAAACAAAACACTGAAAAGGTAGAGCAGTACCGCAGTGTGACCAAATGAAGCACATAATTGCCAGCAGTAGCTATGAATTTGATTTATTTCTACTATCTGCCTCATAAAAATATGTTATTTTGAAATGTCCGATGGTGATTGGTGAGCAAATTAATATGTAATTCTACTTACCCTGATAAGTCTATGCATGGGAAGGTTCACAAGACTGGTCTACTAAAGTATAAATCATAAATGATGTGAAGGTCATATCGCTGTGTGAAGTCAGGGACAGTGTGATCCTTCCCTGATGATGGATGTTTGTATCATTTAGGGTATCCATAACTACCTTCCTCGAAATAAGAATTCACTTCTTGTCAGAACTTGTCTTTCGAAACTTCTAGAAAATGGTATTGTCCAACTATGGTGCAATACCCTTCTCCGCGGACACAATAGAGTGGATGGAAGGCATTGTTCACTTTCACTCACCTGTTGACATTGTTTCACGTGTAGGTCTATGCAGCGAATGAAATCAATATTTGTTCACTTGCATGAATGGTTTTGACTGTGTATGAAACCAGTCACTTACACTCCTTACTGAAGATATCATTTGAGCGATGTACCCTTCAAGAAGGAGATACAATGTACCTTCAACTAACAGTGACTAACTGTAAAGTGATAACTACACGCGATAGAGGATCAGTATTATGATATTTGCTACATAAAATAAGAATCGAGGAAAGGGTACTTGATTAACGGTGGTTCCAGGTTGTGCATTAACAAAAAGAAAAAGCGTCCCGTATGATGCTATTATGTATTGAGTGGGAGATGAATCATGTGCATTAACAATACATGTAAGAGGGGGATACCCAAACAGCCCATTATTTGCATAGCTATTGGTATTGGTTACATTATACCAAAAAATGCATGCAGGAGTGTCCCTTGTACTCTTACCTAATGTCGACCCTATGCAATATTTTTATTCTATTTATGGAGATTATAGAAAAGTTCTAGCTTTCATCATCGATAAACGCTAAATTAACCGCTTTTTGTTTTTTTTTCATTTCCCACCAAACAAGTACAGTTGTACATGCTTTTTAAACAAACTTCACTGTTACAAATTCATTCAATTGTTAAAGAACATATTAATCTGCGTATGGGTGACTTCCCCATGTATACACAAAAATAGCCTAAACACCCTTATAAAATATTTGCACCCGCTTTCAACCAAAATCTTGTAGTACTTTACCGTTTCCATGCATATTCCAAAACTTCAATTACATCATCTCATGAAAAAGCTACGCCACTCGTGAATTTCATCCCTGATTTTAATTGTTTCGATTCGGCGGGAATAATATTATAACAGGATTATAAGGCTTATCTAAAGTTTCACGCTTTATGATAAATAAGCACAATTATCCTTAATCGATGAAAGAACTTCCTAGGTTTATTTTCTTGAAACCTTCACTTGTTTGTGTTGACGATCTTAAAAGTCGAAAATTTTAACTCACAATCATGTCTCCTCTCGGAGTATTTATTTAGACATTCTGTCCGAACCAAAATACAACGAATTGGAGGAGGCCTCTTTTTTCAGTTATTCATTTTATTCTTTTATTGATTTCAACACACGTGACGATGGTTATGTAATCTTATGTTCTTTTCACACTAATGCATACTTAGCGATGACAAACTGTCACAGTTGGAACAAGAGGAGATCATAAATCATAAATCTCGGAGAAGAAAAAACATTGAAACTTGGTGCATGTGTCGCCCTATATGAGAAGTTTGTCTATTCAAAATATACATGTAGGTTATTAACGCTTCAACTATCATCTTGTGAATAATGTCAACAATAAGCCTATATTGACGTATTTGTCAATTTATGTGAATATGTACGTTCTATTGTTTATGTATATTATCGAAGGAATAATTTTGTTTGCTACATAGTTTTCATCACTATACAACCAGTTTACTCAATTTTTTTTTTTAGATAAAAAACTACAAATTAATCGATTTCGATGTTACTATAACTACCATCCATATTTTGACCTCTGACTATTTTTATCATGTCTATCAACTTTCTCTTTCTGAAAGCCTTCCCTAAAGTATGAAAAGATAGATGAATAGCTGTTTGATAACAAGAGAGTTCATTGTTAACGTGCACTCTCCATAATTCATGGAACAATCGATAGAGCACATCTTGAAAGAATCGTAAAATGTGATTATACGTCAAGAAATTCACTGGAATATTTACTAAAAATCCAAGGTTTTGAAGGAAATTAACCAATAACAACTTCGGAATCTTGACCCACATCATAATAAAATTGGTTTGTAAAAAGGGTTACTTCGCAGGTTACCTGAACATGACTATTGATTTATTGCGCAATGATTCTACAAAAGAACAAGTCCAAACAAATCATCGGCTATTATTGATTTTTCTGCGAGTGAACCTCATCCTCACTCCTCCTCCTATTGTTCTCAGACCCCCTTCTCCTATTGTTCTCGGGGATTATTCTATTGTTTTCCGCGAGTGGTCCTCAATTTTTCATCCTCAAACCTCCTCAAAAGGGACCTTATACACTACTTACATAACCTTGCAAGTTCCTTTCAGACTTCACAATGCACTTTTTCCCAAGCGAACGTCACGAGCCGGTCATCCGTGGTTTATGATTGTGTCTATCCAATAATTTCCTCGCAGTTTTAATCAAAGCAAGCTACAATTTTTTCGTGTTCATTTGTTCATCAAATAAAGCCCACATCGTGTGATGTTTGCCGACATTGCATCTTAACATGATTGCAGCCATTATACGGTATGAAGGAAGATAATAATTTATGAGATTTTGCCGCCTAATTGCGACATTTATGTCATTCTCATTAATCTTTCTGCTTTCTCGTGGGGGTGAGGGCAAGTTTAAGTTTTCATGGGTTAGTTTGATTTGTAAGAGATAGCCATTTGAGGAAAATTGTGCGATATTAGAGATGTGAGGCTTTATCAAGATAGGACAAAACCCCAGCAGATATGCGTGCATGGTCGGGTATATTAAAGTTAGGATTTGAAAAATTTAAAACACTTTATAAAAACGTGTTGAAGAGATGTTCACACTAACTAGGAGCTTTATTATTAGGATGTATTTTTGAACTTTTTTTTTTAAATAAAGCGCCTTTTTAAAATAAAGATGCAATATTTAACGTTAAAGCCCAAGTACAGTTTTGGTAAAAGCGAATATTTTTATCACCCTATTTGGTCGTCAAATCAATTTGAAATGAAATATAGTATCATAAACATATTGCACAAAAGATTGTGCGAAAATGAACGAGTTCGGGAAAAGCTATATCCTAAACTGTGCAAATTGAAATAGTGTGGTGCAGCACCATACTATTTCAATATTTTTTTTTATTTTTTTTTATTTGTATGGAATATTTTCTTTCTTGATAAAGGACAATTTCCCATGCTCGGAATTGGATGAAAATTTCAGAATTTAATTTTTGTGTATATCTCTATATCATTCTAATGTCAAATCTCGGAAATAACTTTGTATATGCCCGATAACAAGCAAAATAATGCTCTAACCAAGAGAGGGCGCTAAATATGATTTAACGGTCAAATTCAAATTTTCAAAAGAATCAGTTCTTAAAAAAATATGCTATGGTCTCAAAATGTGTATAAGAATTACATGTCATGATGAACATCCCCGTAATTTACATTTCTTCATCTTTACCAAAACTATACTTGGGCTTTAAAAAAGGCAGTTGTGAGGTTCAAACCAGCGGCCAGCGGCAGGATCACTTTATTCCAATCCAAACGACATATACGGATAGAACTGTTATCCGCTTTCATATACCAATGGACCTTAAAGACTTGGTCTGCGCCAGAAAAATCTTGCTTTTGATTAAAAAGTTTGAAGTAATTCTTTTTGTCTGTTCGTCAGATTTTTCCGCTTTTAATCAGAGCAAGATTCTTCTGGCGCAGACCAAGTCTTTAAGGCACAATAACTATTTTGTTATCCTCTATAGCAGAC
>BQKZ01002874.1:15121-34006 GCA_036244855.1 Temnopleurus reevesii | reverse complement strand
CTCTCTCTCTCTCTCTCTCTCTCTCTCTCTCTCTCTCTCTCTCTCTCTCTCTCTCATCATATCAGCACACACCTGGGATAACATCAACGAGTTTGCCCGGTCTGTTGGATGGGATCTCTTATATACCTTTAACGCTCTTCATCGGAACGGGACAGCCTGGGATCCAAGACAGGCCCTTCATGTTCTCAACTATACCAAGCAGAGGGGCTATAATGTTCTGTGGTCGTTAGGGAATGGTAAGTGATTATTGTTTTGTCCCTCTGTCGGAAGCTATGCGCAGGATAAAATCATCATCTTCATCATCATCATCATCAACATCATCGTCATCATCATCATCATCATCATCATCTTCATCTTCAACTGGTATCATCATCATCATCATCATCATCATCACCACCATCATCTTCATCATCATCATCATCTTCTTCTTCATCATCATCATCATCATCATCATCATCATCATCATCACCATCACCATCATCATAATCACCATCCTCATCATTTTCATCTGGTATCATCATCATCATCAGTATCATCATCATCATCATCATCATCATCATCATCATCATCATCATCCAAATCCTCTTCCTTTTCCTCCTCCTTTTCCTCCTCCTTCTCCTCCTCCCCTTCTCATCATCATCATCATAATCATTATTATCATCATTAACAACAACATCAACGTCATCTTCATAATCAGTATCATCATCGTCACCATCATCATTGGCATCGTTATCGGCATCACCATCATCATCATCATATTCATATTAATCTTTCTTCTCCTCCCCATCCATCTCCACCTTATCATCATCATAATCATCATCATCATCATCATCATCATCATCATCATCATCATAATCATCATCATCATCATCATCATCATCATCGTCATTATCATCCTCCTCATCATCACCACCACCAATACCATCACCCTACGACACCTTTTCCATCGCCGATCATTATCATCACCCGAGATCACCATTATCATGGTCATCGCTCTCATGACTGTTTTTCTTCCAAATTATATTTGTTTGGAATGTGAGTTTGCTATTATTTTCATTATCTATTTTTACCCTTTCAATGCAGAACCTAATGGCTACCCAAGGAAAGACCACATCAACATAACAGCGCCTGAGATGGCTAAAGCATTTCACATGCTAAGAAAATCTGTCGCCCAAGATCCAAAACTTAGAGATATCTTCCTAATCGGACCTGATACTTCTGCACCCGCTAAACATCCAAAGATGCTATCCGATTCAGCGCAGTATCTCAATGAGTAAGTAAACTTTGGAGCTAGACAAAGTTAGCAAATTGAGGAGATGTGTTGTTGAAGAAAGCGACGCATGGCGCCATTTTTGTTGTGCGATATTTAAGCCATTTCTGGGTCGATTTTATTCAAACAAACTATGATCATATTCTAATTTGCCCGTGAAAAACAACAATATGGAGATATATATATTTTTTTATTATTATTATGTTTTTTACTGCTGCTCACAAAGAAATTAAATGTCTGAAGATCCATCTCTCCTAAAACTAATATATACGTTTAAAATACTCTAAGTGCCCATAATTACTTGTTCATTACATCCGTCTACCAGGTTCCTTCAGGGTGTAGGCAATGCAACAAACATCACTTCGTTTCACTTCTACTACACCAGTGGTAGATCGGCAGGATTCACCGAACTCACGGACCCGAACCTCGCCGATCTCCTGGCGATGAACATACGACTTGTCCAAGAGTCCGTCAAGAAGTACGGGAACGCGAGTAATTCTAAGATATGGATAAGTGAGTCTGGAGTGTGTTTTGGCAGCGGACCACGGGGTTTGAACAATGTCTACGTTATGGGGATGCTGTAAGTAACCCCTTAGCTTGAGTATTAGCCAATGGTGTCATAATCGTTACAAACAGAAGGAAAACATGTAGGCAAAGCTACTAACTCCATCTGAGGCCAACAAAGTGATTTGCCAGTTGGTTATGTACTAAACATCACATGATATCGTCCGCGTTTTCCCAAATTGACGGGAGCCAGAGGGTATTGCTACACGAAATGAGTTCCCAAAACCATTGAAACGTGTTCTTCTATAGAATTAACACAATGTTTGATAGGATGCCCGTTGAAGCTGGTGCTTTGTCGGAATTTCTTTGTCGTCATACAACAATATCCTTTGGCTCCCGTCACTTTGTGAAAACATGGACGATATGAGAAAGGTGTCTACTCGTTAAATTGTTTAATTTCTAAAATGTAATGTTTCTCCTGGCCAATCCAAAGAAGACCTGTTCGAAGACTAGCACACACGTTTAAGAAATAGGGACGTGCATACAAAGATCGCGCAAGCATTAAAAACAAAACAAAAACAACACACGCTTAACCTAAGACCCCGGTCACATAGAGGCCCGGAAGCAACACGATTCAACACGACTCTTTGTTAATTCACAGTTACCTGCCTCAGAAAAAAGAGTCGTGTTGAATCGTGTTGCTTCCGGAGCTCTATGTGACCGGGGCTTAAAATGGATTTAGGCTCCGTGCTTCGATCGTGAACGATATATTTATTTCCAAAATACTCTCCAATTAGTAATCCATATCATGTCGGATAAATATAGTTAGGTTTAATTTGATGTCCTGAAGCGGTATGCAAATCATATTTGTTACCCTCAGATATCATTTAAAGGTGTTTCCTAAGAGCATTGGTATTGGGAGAAGGATGCACTGGTTAGAACTACCCAAATATCTGTGGCAGGCCTAGATTTCCCGAAATATCATTATTCAGAAGCGCCCTGGCCCTCTATTCGTTTTGAAGGAACACCCTTTATTTGTTGCAGTCAAGTGTAGTGGTTCTCGACAAGATGAATAAGCCAATGTTCCAAGGCCTTGTAAAACCCACTTGGTCATTAATAAGCATGATCAACTGACCTCAATTATTCTTCATCACGATGTACCTCTTTCAAACAATAAGCATGGTATGTGGCAACCACGGCGGTGTTTCATAAAGTCATTCGTTGATGCACCCACGACTCTACGAACAACTGGTGACTCTTTCCCGTACTCAATGATAACTCCCGGCGCTGAAACACACGTGTGAAAGGGGTCAACAGTCGTTCGTAGAATCGTGTGTATATATTCGATCATTTTATGAAGCACAACCCTGGAATGACATTCAATGGATAATTTTTGGCAAAAATGTTATTCTAATGTCAATTTTTTTTGAATGACTTTTGTGTTGGGTGGATCAATAATTGAATAATTCTTGCCTTATCTCAACATGGATAAACACTGATTGACAGTGCTTTACCGAGAAGCTGATAAAAAAAATTTCAGGCATTCTCGGGTAGGAATCGAACCCACGATCTCCTGATGACTAGACAGGTGTCTTACCACTAGACCACCGAGAGCCGGTGGAAGTGGCGGGCTCGATTCGTGTTGGCAAGAATTATTCAATTATTTATCCACCCAACACAAAAATCATTCAATTGATATTTATGCAGTACCTGCTGCTATAACACGAATCGAGCCCGCTACTTCCACCGGCTCTCGGTGGTCTAGTGGTAAGACACCTGTCTAATCATCAGGAGATCGTGGGTTCGATACCTACCCGAGAATGCCTGAGATTTTTTTTCTCAGCTTCTCGGTAAAGCACTGTCAATCAGTGTTTATCCATGTTGGGATAAGGCAAGAATTATTCAATTATGTCAATTTGTTTCATTTTGAGCAGTTTCCTAGACAAGCTGGGGCTAGCTGCCCGGCTCGGAATCCATCTTATAGTCCAGCAAGGGATGGTCGGGAAAAATGGAGGACTCTTCAACGAATCTTATGATCCTCATATGGTAAGACAAACTTTATATCTCTGCATCATGTTTGTAATTTTGTATGCAAATGTATTTTAAAGAATTGATGTTGACCAGAAAAAAAAAATCTTCTTTGTTTTTCGCGACGTGACGGGAGCCAAAGGGTATCGTTGCATGAAGACAAAGAAATCCCGACTTAGCTCCAATTCAACAGGCATCATATCCAAAAAGTGTAAATTCTATAGGACACGTTTCAATGTATTTGTAACTCATTTCTTGTAACAGTACCCTCTGGCTCCCGTCACTTCATGAAAACAAGAACGAAATCGTTAGTTTGGAAAGAAGAAAAATCAGACAAACATATTGAAACGTTTGAAACAAGTCGGACTGTAGATAAGAAAGTTATGAATATTGAAATGATGTCACTATACAGTGATTTTTCATGCACGTATGATCACGTGTTATGACGTGTGTTATTCACTTCTCGACTGTTAAGTTTAAACAACTTATAGCTTTTTATACTAGTGTATTATTTTTATATTCAAAAGGTAATTACTGTACACACCGCACCTTCGTATAATCTGAACATTATTTCACCCTTGAATGAAATCTACCTTATCTTAATTTCCTCACATGCCGTGAACTTTGTTTCCAACTACACTTTTTTTAACTTGAAATTTTCTCTTCAGAAATACTGGTTGCTGCTGTATCACAAAAGATTGATGGGAACTCGGGTCTTGAACGTGTCAAAAAACGTTTCTATAAATGATATCAAACATAATTATACCAACTCTACAGACTTTTCAAATTACGTCCGGATATATGCCCATTGTACGAAGCCCAGGTTAGTCGTATATTTCAATATCACCATTGCTTTGCAGTTTTATTTTCGATTTCAATTTCAATTTCATTTTCTCTTTTTTTGCATCAGAAATATGCACAAAGGTGTAAGGCATTACAGTAAAGTAAAATGAGTGATAATTACAAAACAAAAATAACGAAAAAGAGATATTGTTGAAAATGCATAATATGTATGGTAACTACACCTAATTGATTTATTTATCAAAATATTAAAAAATGTAGAGTACAGTAAATGAATAGAGAAAGTCCACTGAAAGGTTTTACTAATTGTGGACCCCTCAAAATACGAAGTTTCACCAAGATTAATTACAAGAATGTAAACAGTATGTTTTTTGTCTTACGGCAATTTATGATATGATATATATCCTACACTGATATATTGGCCTCCAATTATTTTTCTCTGAGAGCAATGTACATTCTTGGGAATCATTATGCCTCCTCTAAACGTTATCAATTATCTCCCCTCTTTCTCTTTCTTGTTCTCCTCCTTCTTTCATTCAACCTCCCCTTCCTCGGTCCCCTTTTCTTCTTCCTCCACCTATTCGACTTATTCATGTTTTTTCTACTGCTTTTCTCCATCTTAATATTGCACCTCTAATTCTTCTTTAATGTGTTTCCATATCCCCTTTCCTTCTTCTATTTGTCTTCTTCTACTTCTTCTCCATTTCTTCTTCTTCTCCTTCCTCTTCTACTTTTTTCTTTTTCTTTTTCTTTTTCTTCCTTCTTCTTCTTCTTCTTCTTCTTCTTCTTCTTCTTTTTCTTCATCTACTTCTTTTAATTCTTTCCCCCATCTTACCCCCCTTTTCTCTCCTTTCCATAATTTCCTTCTTGTTGTTCTTCTTCCCCAGTGCATCATACCAGCCCGGGGCTATCACATTCATGATCATCAACATGATACCTTTTGCTGACGTGCATATTCAACTTGAGGGCGCCCTGCTGAATGCTACCGTCCACGAATACCTCTTCCTTCCTATTGGCATCGAGGGACTCCTATCCAAGTGAGTATTAAGGGTCATTATTCACAAATTCTTCTTGACCAGTATATAATAAGAGGAAGGAGAAATTGGAGACCATAACGATGACTTCTCTTTGCTCAATGCTAAGCCTTTCAAATTCTCAAATTACATGAATTATGACATACTTGCCATTTGATGGAACCACACGGATGGCGACTAACTAAGATTTGTTTTAACATGTTCAATGCTCAGCTTACCTAGTCTGCCAGTTTTGTACCAAGTTTAACACGTACCAGTGACATATGACGCAAGTAGTGGCACCCATCGTCAATTCTGTAGCATTATCCTAACTTAAGATTTCATCCGCAAAATGTTATTGCTGTTTTAAAACACGATATAATCTATTTCCGTAAAATTAAGTGGAGCTCCAATTCAATGCTCCTTTGTAATGCTATTCAAATAGTAACCGGCTTGTGATTCTTGAGTCCATACAGTTTAATACTCGGTGGTTGGATCTATTGTTCCAGGACTCACTCTATTTTACAGAAATAGTATATATCGTGTTCTTATTACCATAGTTGTTTTGTATCCGCCATTGCTAGCCACTCTTATCAATATCATCCATTTTTATCACATCGATTTGTGGATATCTTCATTTTCCGTCTTCCCAGACATCTCATGCTAAATGGTCAACCGCTCCAGCTGGATAACGACCTGACCCTCCCTGACTACTCACCCCGGGAGATGTCCCGTACAAGCACCATCGTGATACCCCAGCAATCATACGGCTTCTACGTACTACCACATATCCGCGCCCCTGCTTGCCTATAGGAAATATTCTGGTCTGGTGGTTTGAGCATTCAAATAGTTGGATTGTGAGTTCGAATCCCAGACAAGACCTTACCATTACAGTAATTTGTTTGATTGAAGGCTATCCACATTGTGTTGCATTCAATCGAAGCGGGATGAGTGAGTTTTATACGGTCATACCAAAAGCCGAAGAGTGCCAAAGTCTGTCGAAAAGTGCCGAATAGTACTCTTCGGAAATCTTTGGCACTCTTCGGCACTCTTCGGCCTTTTGTAAGACCAATTTTATATCATTTTTACGATGTACGTTCACAATTAATGCCAATTACAATTCAACATAACGAAACTAAAACAAAACGTATGACATTGTTTTCGTTTAGAAAAATATAAAATGGCAGATCCTGCATGCGACCTAAATGTTTCATGGTGTACATAAACTAAGCTGTGAAAATAGCACGCTTCAAAATGCACGTTTAGTGCCCCAAAGGTTAAAGTTATGATATGTCGTGGTCATGACTCTCTCCTTTCAACTAGAGGGTCGTAGGTTCGAGTCCCACCCAAGGCGTTAATTTCCTTCAGCAAGAAATTTATACACATTGTGCTGCACTCAACCCAGGTGAGGTGAATGGGTACCTGGTAGGAATATTTATTCCTTGAAACGCCAAGTGCGCTGCATGGTGGCTGCCGGGCTAAAGCCAGGGTAATAATGCTGCAATTGTAGAGCGCTTATAGGGAATTCTCATGAAGAGTTGATAAGTGCTATATAAAAGCCGTTCATTATTATTATTACATAAACACACTGTGGAAATAAAGCGTTCAATTTTCATATACCTTCATATTTCCTGTATGAGTTCCTTTTTTTTTTGCATTCTTTGCTTTTTCATTAATCTGAATGTATAATAAGATATGCCAGACAGCTTGATTTGAGAATTTTTTTAAATAATTGTGTTTAAACTGCTTTAAAATGTTTCATTAAATAAGATGTGGCTTATCTAAATTTCTACGTGGTATTTCCTGAAGCATTATACTTTGCAAAGCGCCTACCGTTCGAAGAGGTACGTACGACTCTGCGCATGACTGGCGATCCTTTCTCTTCCGCTAACTCTGCGATACAGATTGTGTGCAGGGAATGTTTACCAGTCGTTCATAGAGTCGTCCGTTTCTGTATGAGCATTACGGTATGAGGGAACACGATTCAGGTCCTTGTAAATAAACAGGCAAAGAGGACTCTGCCGCCCCCTCCCCCACCCACAGTATGCTAATGTTTTTAATCATGATCGCTATTAGCGAAAGATTGTGCCAGCAATACAATATAGGGTGCGTTAAAACTTAAATTACTTTGTTTGTATTCACCTTTGCAGCTTTTTAATGAATGAGGTAAAGGGCTACTTAAATCATGGCATAGCTATATTTTTTCAGAATTTAATTCAAATTACATTGTTTGAACAAACATTGATTCTTGGCATGAATGATATGACTTATTGCCGGAAATGTCGAACAAAATATTTGGTTCTATTCATGATTTTACACCGTTTTAATTTGGTATTTGTCTACTCTGTAGTAGTTTATTATTCTTGTACATTTTGTAAATGTTAGTGACCAGTTTTATGTCACTATTCGCTGCAAAATTATTTTCTTTTCCTGGTAAAGATTAAAACATTTTTTATAGATTTTTTCAGGTGTATGTGTAGTCTTCACTTTATACTATGACATGAGTCTATGAAGAAATTAAGACTCGGCTATAAAGATGCCAACCGTTAAAAGAAGAGTCTACCCCAAATAATAATCTTTCAACAGGAGCAGAAAAAAAAAAAAGAAAATCGGACAAGTAATAAAAAAAAAATAGTTATGAATTCTAAAATATGTTGAAAAAAATGTTCAAAGTTAATTTGAATGTAAACATGTGAATAGGGATCTACATAATACTATAAACATACCCTATAGTTTTAAGGAACTCGTATTTTGGGGGAAACGTAACATTATATAACGTTGATATGCATATAATTGATCTGATTTTTCTGCTCCAGTTGAAAAAGTATTATTTTGGGGTAGACTCTTTTTTAACGAATATGCATGAGGTGTAATGAATTCAAGGCTTTCATCAAAAACGAATGACTGATCTGAGAGCATGGTTATTGGTGTATTCTCTCACTTTTGTTCTGCTGTTTCGCTATTTACATTCTAATTCTACCTCATTCATATTCCAGAACGGCTGGCATCTCTGAGATTATCAATGCGTTATTCGAATGCGTTATTCAAATTTATGCACGTTTATGACAAACAAACGTAGTTATGTATATTCTTTTAACCGGTTGGTCACAATTCAATTACAACATTTGAAATAAAGTTTGCATGTAATATCACTGTCTTGTTTATCGGGCAAGCCTTAGGCAAGCTCATGGGTTGTCAAGAGCAATCTTTGTCTACACACTACGCGTAATATTATACACACTAAGAAATTTGTGTGCAGAACGCGTTGGTGCAATAGCTGCACCCTAAGGCCCCGGTCACATAGGGCCCCGGAAGCAACACGACTTAACCCGACTCTTTGTTAATTCACAGTTAACTGCCTCAGAACAAAGAGTCGTGTTGAATCGTGTTGCTTCCGGGGCCCCGTGTGACCGGGCTTTAGAGTGGAGGTATGCGCCATAAAGGGTACTGCTTTTTTTTTTCTTTTTTTTTTTACCTGTTTTAGGGTGCAAACCTGAACCCTATAATTTCTTAGTATGTATATTGGGATGGTTTCGAACGTAATTCCTCGATCACTCTGGTGATCTAGTGGTATAAGACTGGTCAAGTAACCTGATAACTCAGATATTGAGGGTTCAAATACCGTTTGGGTGCTGTGATTTTGCTTACAGTATTCGGGCACTCGATCAGCAGTATACATAGCGTGTGTGTAAGAGAAGTAACTTCATATTTCTTGATTCCAACTTTGTACCAAAATTACAGCAGATATATGGGGTATTTGTGCCATATTGGTGCTTAGAAAACATTATAAAAAAAAAGAAACATAAAAATATATGGACTCCACATGAATGAATATTCAAGAAATATTTAAGAGTTCAATGTTCTATTTTTACTCAGCAATGTAAAAATATAATATACAACATTAAAAGTGACATCAGCATGCACACACTCACAAAATTATAGAAAGATAAGAAAAGATAAGAAAATACAATGAATGGACAGGTGCAATGAATATGAATGGATCACTAACGTTGATAATTTATTGTGCAAACAACATAGCAACATGTAATAAACAATGATGTTTACATAATTACATAACGACAGAACATTAATCATTCATTAAGTAATACAAGGTACGGTTTAGAATCTGTCTTGTTGATTGCTTATATGTATTTTATTGTACTTATTTTGTTTATGTGTTGTATTTTCACGAAATTGAATAAACGCATTTGAAAAATGAAAGAAAAATGAAAGAAACCAAAATGTGAAATTCGAAAGAGAGAAAAATTATTCTTATTTGTTAGAAAGAATAATTCTCAAGCTTTTCCACGGATCCCAGTTATGGAGCAAAGTTCTTATTCAAAATTATGAGTTTCTAAAACTGACTATCCATGTGCTTGTCTAGAATTAAACATTCTGGAGCCCAAATGGCTTTTGGCACCACCCCCTCACAACGACTCCGGGAAACGAAAAAAAGCAAAATTGCAAAATCTCAAGGCAACATTAGCAAGAAATCTGTCTTTGAAATATATTGCAGACCACGTTTTTAATGCAATTACAATGCTATCAATGCTATGGAAATCGGATCTGACTCACAAAATTGGGAAAATGTACATTTATTTCAATCTGTGACGTAGTATTGAATTTTGAAAATATTTCGTACATATACATCGATTGTCACAACATGATCAATACAACTGACTCAAATACATTGATAAAAACCCCTCGCACACATCCACATGTACACAAACACACCGACACACATATACATACAAACATAAGCACACGTACACACTTGTTTTTTTTTTTTTTTTAATATTTATCCTTAAAAAATGTGTATGAATTTGACAAAAATGATAGATTTAAGATGTGCGTAGTCAAGATTGCAGTTAAAAAGAGGGAGGGGCAAAAAGTATACTTCCAAAATTACATTCCGGGGACAATGGCAGATGACAAGCCCCCACCCCCAACAAAAAAGTCCTCGCAATTTTGTTCCGATTTACACTCAATTGTTTATTTCTTTAAAAATTAAAAAGAAGAAGGAACATGCACGATTGCGGGGTAAAATTGGACACAAAATCTCTATTTTTTTTTTTACACACTACACATCATCACCCCAGCCTCAAATATGCATGTACTTTTCTCTCCTTCTCTCTCTTTTTTAATCCCAGCATATTGAGTATGAGTTTGTAAGATTGTATAATGAAATATAACAAACAATATAGTATGACAACAGTACGTATCTGCCTCACAGGTTTAAAATGTGATCTAGGACCCCGTTCAGATCTACTTTGTTAAAACACTTCTAAGGAAACTAGCCCCGGTCACATAGTACCCTGGAAGCAACACTATTCACCCCGACTCGTTGTTTTGAGGCAGTTAACTGTGAATTAACAAAGAGTCGGGTGAATCGTGTTGTTTCCGGGGTCCTATGTGATCTGGGCTTTAACTAGATTAATGGCAGGTCTTAACGGGACAGGGTGTCACGAAAGTGGACTTCTGGTCTGGTTTGGAAATCCACTTCGCGAGGAAGATTTACGTGACCAGGAATCAGGTTCAGCCGGCAATCTGAACGCTCGAGATTCTTGAAGCTCGGCCTTAAGTGGTTTAACTTTCAGTTGACCTTGGAGCGCTCGCAGGAGTTATACATGTAGTAATGGAAGACTGCAGCGGGCATCGCAGAAAGAACGTGTTCACCCATCATCATAGTAACAAAGCCACATTGCGTGAAGTTGACTTGAAAAATCCAACTCGCAGGACTCTAGTTTGAACGGGACACAACTGGCCTTCTGAACGGGCTTAGGAAACTAGTTTCGTTAAAGCCGCTTTCGAAACCAAGTTTGAAGGGGGTCTATGCACATACTGCCTATCACATCCTAGTGCAAACTTCATACTGTAAGTCTACTCTTGCAAAATCAAGACCACACTCGTTTAAGCCAGAATTTACTGACAAATTCTGCAGTTACTAGAGCTTCCAAATATTTTATCCATTGACGCTAAAACTACGCTGACACTGGCTATTGTCTATCCATGAGCACTTGTGAATGATTTCATCTAATGCTGACATTCAGTTTGTTCTTCGGCATACTGTCGCATTGGCGTCACGAATCACATAGAAGCCATACGTCATTGGAGGCAGAACTATACGCGATCCTACCAGTAGATGGCGTGGTTCGATGTCGGGAAAATGGGTGGAGTTTTTCATTTCTAACACGTAGCCATTTAGGAAGACTTTTCTGGAGAGAGAGGGAGGGAAATAGAAACGAAATGAAAATAAAGTAAGAACTCATCATTCATCTTATATACATCATTTCATTACTGAAAATATGTTAAAATTATTTCAATAGATATGCTAAAAGACGCTTCTTTTGATAGATTCCAAATTAAAGACGTGACTAAGAATAACTTGAATGCCATTTATAGGCAAATGCGATATTAAAGCATTATATATCAGTCAATGTAGAAATGTATTTCAAATTACAACAACCAGACTCCTGTACCATATTCGTGACTTGGTTACTTGCATGAATGAGAAAAAAAATCCTGGATTTCTTTAACATCGTGGTTGCTGGAGTCAAACTATGGCCGTGTTTATACGACACGATGATTGAGTTTTGAAACATGTTTGTGTTTATTCGGTTTTCGCATATAAACGAGTTTCGAAACGCAATCATGAAACGCAGAAACAGACGAGTTTTTAAACACGATTCTAGCAAAATCACGATCATCGGTAACTTACAAAGACAGCAATGTTTTCTAACGCGTTCCTGTGACGTCATGAGGACACATAATTGACTAGACAGATTTTACGAAATGGAAGAATATGTAAATATCAACCAATGGATAACAGCATGATAGGAATAAGAAGAAAAGAAGTAAATGAAAATTAAAAGAGCCTTTCTTTTTTTTCATTAAATTAAGACACTTCTTGTCGTAAATTTTCTTACTCCGAAGTTAACATTCCTCCTGGAGCAGTCAGCAGATACTCATCGACGCTTTTGTTGGCGAGATTCCCCATCAATCTGATTGACGCGTCGCTATCGTTGTGTATGTTTAGCGCCATCAGCGTCACAGCACCGGCAGGGTACAAAGTCCTGTGCATGTTGAGATTAGGAGCGATAATATCACGATGGCTACTTTAAATAAGAAAGTGCAATATCATCCAAATGTTTTGTGTTCGTGTTGTTCGGGTACTAAAAGGGGGTTACAAATAGTCTGCAAGAACTAGGTTACAAATGTGAGGATTTTTTTTTTTTTTTTTTGGGGGGGGGGGGGGGGGGCTTTCAGTCCATCGAAGAGAAGTGAAAAGTTTTATTTTCCGCTTGTCAGAATTTTTAAAAGTACGTTTTGCCCCCGTTCGTTTGCACCCGGGCTACACACATGCAATAGGCAGTTTAATTCAGACGTAAACCCAATGGCCATTACAACAAAGTTTATAATATATCGTACGTAATAGCAATGGGAATCTTTATACACTGCTTTCATCGATTTCAAATTCTGGTACGTATGTCGTTCATTCGTGTATAATATAAATTGTGTCTGATATTCCATTCTGCCCTTTTCTGTTCTAATGGAATATATAGAATATATAGAATATATAGAATATATAGAACTATTTATATTATGTTGATTATGTTGATTATGTTTTTGAAAAGGAAATGAATATTCTACTCAAATTCAATATAAAAAAAATAGAAAATAATGGAAATAACCAAAAAAAAAATCACATAAAAACTTACGACTCAACGGCACAATGAGCAAACAAATGGACAAATGTTTCGTTGTATTCCTTATCCACATCTTGTTCAGTGTATCCGTCAAAGGTGTATGACGTAGCGAGAACCTTGGTGCCGACGAGCCGTTTATGCAGGAAACACGCCCAATAAAGCTGTAACCATGGAAACAACAAATGGAAGGAGTTTGAAAACATTTAAGACGGCTCTGCTCCTGAACAAAGAGTCATGTTCAGTCTATGTGACTTGGGCTTTTATTGCCCAAGCGAAAGAAAAATCCTTTTATCCATATCTTCAAGTGATTAAGACTGCATGATCTTATTCACTGTCTCTTTTTAAGTGTAATACTTAGTAATAATTATATAGTATCCGTTTGGTATAAATTCTCACTATGGGGTAGGGTTATAATTTGTTTTAGATCAGGTACGGATATTTTTACATTTTTTACATAACGATTCATGTAGTGCTCTTTACTTAATGGTATTAATTTCTCATGTATTTTGCGTTTGGATTTATAAAGTTATGTAAATGTATTGTTTTGGATGCTTTGCTATACAACTGTGATAATGTTTCAATGGACCCAATGGAAGAACAAAGTCATTTCGATAATGGCTCTCGAACGGGCAAACTACCCGATTTTAATATCATTCATTTCTCTTCATATATACATTATATTTCTTGTTGTATATGTATCATATTGTAATTTTATTTTTACTCTATCGGAAATTAAATCAATGAATCAATATTTACCGGAGAAGGTGTGACAAATTTAGGATCTTTGTAAGAGATTTCCAGAAGTCCGTAAGAGCCCCCAAACAGATTCCAATATATGAAGATGGATACGCCCATTTGTGCCGCTACTCCCAAGTTGTGAAGTATCCTAAATAAGATGAATAACAACAAAAATAACATCAAAATACCATTGTATAATCATAGTACGTCATTTGAATAATACCAACATAATGCATAAAGAAACAATGCTGAAAATTAACCCTTGCCACTGTTGTCACAAATTAAAGACTGGGTCTGGGCCAGCGGAAAGCGGATAAATCAGACAAACAGTTAAAAAAATTGAAGTATTAAAATCGGACAACAAATAAGAAATTGATGCCTATTTCAATTGTATCATGTAATTTCATGCAAATTGGCAAAATCTTATCACGTGATATGACGTATGTCATGCACTTCTCTAAAAGTAATTTCTTATATCTTATTGTTTAAAAAAAAACTTTCTCAACCCTTCAACGCAAAGGAAAAGTTTTGTCGATGAATATAAGGGTGCAGATACACGTAGCGATTTAACCCTTTTGAAATTGTTTTTAAAAAATATGCATTAGGAGGTTAAAACCGAATTTGAAAAAAAAAATGTTATATTAGCAGTTAAAAGGTGCATGTCATACGTCACGACAAGTTAAGTTACGAAAATGTCCTAATTTGCGTGAAATATTCCGAACTTCCTTATTTATTGCCTGACTTATCTCAAACTGTTTTTTTTTTATATGTTCGTCTGATTTTTCTGTTTTTAATCAACATGAGATAGTTCTTGCCGACACCTATTATTTAAGGAAATTTATGTTTTGGGGGCAAATGAGCAACACCCGTACATTTTACCTTTACCAACAAGACGGGTTTTTAAAAGTATCGAACTCTTTTCCCCTTTTTAGATTTTGTAGATTTGATTTTGATTTGATTTGATTTGATTTGATTTGATTCGTCATAATGCAAGAAAAATACATTGACAAGGATATCCCATGAAAGCCGAAGGCTTATTTCCAATGGGGTCCTTTAAGTACAAACAAACATTATTACAAATAGAAGACAAAAACAAGTAAATAGACATCAAAGCAATAGGAATGATACATATAATATGCTTACTAGAACTTCCAATACACATGAGAACTTACTTACGGATGAAAAAAAAAACCCACCAAAATATATAACAAAATTAATGTACGTAGGAATCATGATTAATGGAGACCCATCACGGACTCAGTTTTTAGATATCTTTTAAGGACAGTTTTGAAGTGAAGAACATTTTGTACCGATTTGACATATGTTGGTAAGGAATTCCAAAACAGAATTGCATTGAAATAAAATGAATTTCCGATTTGGCCCGTGCGTTTTGGTAAAACAAAATTTAATTGGCTATGTCTTGTATTGTATCCATGGACGTTTGACACACGACAAAAACCCTCAGTCAATTAGTGGTCTTCTTTAGAATAATATATATTATGAACGTGGTGCAACATTAACTGTTTTGCTCTTTTAGCACCATCCTCAACCCATTCTTGCCCCCTTTTTTTGGAACTGAAAACTTTTCTTGTTTGTCAAGCTACTGGTAGACCTTTTTCTTGCCCTGCTTTTGAAAGTAATGACCATTAAAAGAGCAAAAATTACTTTTGATTCCACCGCTGGAACTTATTGTCCCCTTTTCAAAATGATTTTTGGTGCTTGCCAAGTGGCTGTGTCCATATTAAGTTGACTTGTTGAAAAGTTAACGCCGCGTACCTGATGTGGCGTTGATTTTATTTAAATGCAGTGGGTATGTTTCTCCACGAGATATATCCATCAATCGGAGCTGGCCTTTATCCGAATGTCGATTATGAGGAGAAATATTGCCTTTTCCACTCTTATTTTCTTCTTGTACGCGCCTTGATCACTAAATCTTAGTTGATTTGGCGCGTTATAAGTCACATGTATTATTATTATTAATATTATCATTATTATTATCATTACAATTATCATTACCATTAAAATTATCATTATTATTATTATTATTATTATTATTATAATCACCATTACCATTTTTACTGGAATCTACTTACGGAAATCCAGCGACGTATCGGTTTGATACACCCCTTAGTCCACCTCCGCTCACAGAAGATGTCTCACCGAGCCATTTCACCCGGGAGCCCGTCGGCATAGTTTCCTTCATGATCTGTCTAAATTCACGGAGCTCGTGCCGGGTGCGCATCAGGATTTCAGGATCTGTGAAATTGTCGATTGAAGTCAAGTTGCCCTGGTGAAGGTTGTAGAAATGTAAAGTGGTCGCATTTAGCGTTTCACCAGCAATTTCAAGAAAACTGTAAGAGAAGCATTTTGATAAATCAATTAAGGCCGCCTCACACCTTTTCATTTTTAGCCTGCGTCGGCCCAGTGTTTTAGACAATTAAAAACGTTCCCTGGACGCACAAAGACGCAGGTCATACGGTGGACTGGCGTTCGACTGACGCTTCTTGAGCGCAAGCAGAACATCAGTACACCGTTTGATCAGCGTATACTGTGCGCTTGGGGTGCGTTGTTAATTGTCAAAAACGCTGGGCTGACGCAGGCTAAAAACGCAAAAGTGTGAGTCGGCCTTTTGGAGCTTGAGCAGGCAGATATCGGGGGGGGGGGGGGGCAGAAAGGGTGCTATATCCCATAAAATTGTTGAAAGAAAAAAAAGTAAAGTAACAAGCTCGAAAAATGTCTCGGAAATATTTCTTAAGTTTTGTTTGTCAGGTCGCATGCGGGATGAAATATAATTTTTTAGTGCAGTTGTGGCCTCTTAAGGCGACTGCCAAAAAATTCCAAGTTAAAGCAACGAACTGACCCCTTAAAATGTTTTAACATTGTATTATGTTGCACTGACAAGCAATAAAGTACAAACAGTTAAGCAAGCAACAAAGAAAACTATTTCCACTGACGGGTTTACATTTTTTGTTTAGAAGTGTACTTTACAGAATGATTATTTTTCTTCAATGATGGCACCAATTTAAAGGGGAATTACACCCAGACAATAATGTATTGTCAGTAAATGAAAAAAAAATCAGATGAACAAACTGTGAAATTTTAAGCAAAATTGGATAATCCGTTCAAAAGTTATGAATTTTCAAAGTCATCATTTCCACCTGTGCTGGGCATCCTTGAATTGGCATGTGTATAGCTAATTAGCATAATCTGTGATGTCATACATGGAGAACTCCTCATTCAATTTGTATATAAATTTATTGAAAATGGATCAATATCATATTTCAAATGAAGAATCCACCCCGTTCTTTCTGGAATGCTTGCAGAATTGATTTGGCTATAATATATTTTACCGAAGAAACACAATTTTGTCTACTTTACTGGAAAAACAGGAAAATGTGAAATTGTGAGTACAAAGCGAATGGAGAGTTCTCCATGTTGGCAGCCATTTTGTGCCTGTGCATTTGCCAATTTAAGGAGCCCATGAGGGGTGTAAATCAAAACTTTGAAAATTCATAACTTTTGAATGGATTATACGATTTTGCTCAAATTTTCACAGATTGTTCATCTTATTTTTCTTCATTTAATGATAGCAATTTAATCTCTGAGTGTAGTTCCCCTTTAAAGACTTTTTTTCGTTACAAAAAAGAACACACATTGTAAAACAAAACATTATAAATTCACTTCAAGACAAACCTCTTAAGGTAATCAAATGATGCTTCCGGAATCCCCAGTTTGCGCGACTCTTCAAGGGGAAGATGCGTGACATCCGGGCCTACCAGCTCGTTGCTATGTCGGTATCGCTCCTCGGACAAGATGCCTCGAAGTGTGATGAAGTCCCGCGCTAACTGAGCGGCTGATAGTGTATTGTTGTAGTTCTTCTTGAAGAGTGCTGGTTCTGAGTACAGAGATGATCGTAAATTTCGGTTACACTAAAGGTCGAAAAATTCCGAAAGTAGACTCTTGTCCACTTTTGTAAATGATATAATGTTATAATTTTGTTCAACTTTGTTTGTTGTTAAGGCGATCCCAACACAAGCTATGCTTCCAGGGTACTCGCCTTATTTGATTTTTATCACTTTGTCATGTTATTTTGTATTGATTATGTCTATGAAAAAGGAAGGTAATAAATGTTTAATTCAATTCAATTTAATCTGAAAAGTATAATATTTTCCTTTCATAGAATGAAGCTGCCAGGAGAAATTCGAGTACCGGTATCCATTCCATAGTTGGTCTTGAATTTGTTTCCAAATTAAGTTTTTTTTTAAAATGACAATTCGCAGATACACAGGCTTAATAGATTGTGGATAGTAAATTTCTAAAGTTCCTCAGCGTTTCGCTACGACCCTCTTTATACATTTTTTTTCTCGAACGTTCGGTATTTCAAAGATAAATTTTTTAACTTACAAAAATAACTAATCCGAAATTTTAATAGGTAAGAATTGAAAATAAATCCGAAGTTTAATTCAACTAGGGAATAAAATCATATTCGTTTTTGAACTGTCGAACCTCCGAAATAACGTACTTGATTTGATTGCCGTCGATAGGCAGATAGGCAAGGTGTAATGGGTGGGAACGCACCCCCTTTAGAATCTGAGCTGTACAAACATTATGGGTAATTCTTTTTATTGAAAAATGGGGCCAAACGCAGCTCTATTTGTCAGAAAATCATTGAAACACAGGCCTCGTTAAAAAAAAAGGGCCTGCGATCGATCGAAAGCCCTGGAACTTTAATTCTCAGATTTTGGTACGTCGAAATAAATTTCAGTAAGCTTTTGTCAGGGTGATAGTCTTTAAAATCCCCGACTCATTACGAATCAACACGATC